>JACEII010000102.1:1108209-1181608 GCA_014332785.1 Antheraea mylitta | reverse complement strand
TGTAGCTTCCTCAGTGTGTATACACTAATAAAATGTAGCTTCCTCAGTGTGTATACACTGATACACGCAATATTTTTTTCTCGACTAGTTTCCTTCTGGTTATTTAGAACTGGCTTCAATATTTTTGCTCAACCACTTTAAAAAGTTAAGTAGGTTTGTCGATGACAATACCAGTCGTCGTAAAACCGTATTTATGTGCAACTCTATAGTTTTCACCTTGACTTTAAAATATACAAACATCGAGCGTAAAATGCAAATCACCTGCATCATTACGACATTATTTACCTATAAGCAACCGCTGATATATATTTTTCTGTTAACACAACATTTGTCTTATGAAATGAGCTAAATACAATTTTAGCCGTTCGCAATATTTCACATTATTATTCAAGATTTATACAATTTTGTACATGTAAAATAGGAAGATCACAAAAAATAAACTTATGGACGACAAAATTTGAACTTCGTTCTCGGTGTATAAAAACTGGAAACCTTAAATAAAAATAAACATTGGATTTACCTCATTCTGAAATGTAACGACGCAAAAGAATAGCTCGCGCTCTCGAATTCATACACTTGAAAATGTCTCTATTATGGGAATTGCTCTTCCTTTTGGAATAATTGTGTCAGCTGTCCTTGATTGTTATTTTTTTCTAAGTTTACTATTATCCTTACGTATAAACCTAATAATGCGTAGCCCAAATCATATTCTAAAAAGTACTTTGTCTGTTAATAAAGGCCTCACAAAATCGGTTTAACCGTTTCAAAAATTACACCTCACAAACAAAAGCACTTTCACTCTTATTTATATATGTACACATAACTTTTAGAATAACGAGGTCCTCACCAGCTTGAGATCCACCCTGAGGCCACTTCTCGAAGGAAGATATGGGTGTAATCACCACGACATACCAAGACGTATTATAATTTCCACAGCTACCCATGTGCGTGCGTAATACTTGTATGACCCCTTTATTAATATCGTATATTCTTTAAATATATTAAATACTAGCTGCTTCTTGCAACTTCGTCCGCGTGTAACGGTTATTTTGGGCTAATGTTAACACGCAGCGGAAACTCTCAAACATTATTCTTCGGTGCTCCGCTCCTATTAGGCTTAGCGTGATGATATATAGCCTATAGCCCCCTCGATAAGTAAGCTATTTAATTATTCAAAGCGGATCAGTAGTTCCTGAGATTAGTGCGTTTAAGCAAATAAACTCTTCAGCTTTAAAATATTAGTATAGATTTGATAATCCACGTGTCACCTAACGCGGTCTGTGCCGGTACCGCGGTCACTGAATAATTACACTTACGTGCGTTTATCTATTAGTGTGATGTCACTCGCTCAGACATCTGCACGTTATTTGTGTCCATTGTTCTAGATCGTTCTATCACTAGGCGCAAGGTGACTTCGCTTGTATTAATTACCGTCTGATCGTGATTAATAAATAAAAACATATTGTGTACTTTTATGAAACCACGATCCAAGTGAAACTTTTTTATCGTATCGTAGGCATTTAACTGATATTTTTCGGAAAATTATTTGATTTAAGGTATTCAAATCTTAATTATTTGAAAACGTGATTTATAACGGGATATCAATAGCATGTAAGATATCCAACTATAAATGCTAATTTGAATCCCTGTATTAGACTACGGAATATATCAATCAATACATAGTATAAACCAAAGTCCTATACCACGTCTGTCTGTCTGTCTGTTCGCGATAAACTCAAAAACTACAGAACGGATTTTCATGCGGTTTTCACCAGTAGATAAAATGATTCATGTGGAAGGTTTAGGTACATAATTTGACCAAGGGTTTTTTTCTATTGTCAGGGCGGGACAGCGTCCGCCGGGCCCGCTAGTATATAATAAGAATGTAAATGTAACTTGTCTGTAGTGAAATGAACGAATCAACAAGGCAAGGGAAAAAGAAACAACACAAACAAGGGATCCGTAAAGAGTCCACAAGTCGAAAAATCTATCAAATCATGAAAACCTTCCATTGATATCCAGTCTCCGTTTTATAATTGTGTCACATGGTGTCCGAGAATTGTTCTATTCTGAACGGAACCAATAACAAAGTAAAGAAATCAACAAGCGAACTAAGACTACAACATTACAAGGTGTAAGTATAGCCGTAGTATGTGTGGATAGTGAGACACTTTAAATTTTATCCTTCCAAGAACAAACAAATTCCTTTTGACGCAAACTGCATTTTAATCACCTACTCCATAACAGAATACAAAATAATTATCCATTTGATAATTAAGCAGTACTAATCTTTAATTGCGTACATTACTAAAATATCCAAGAAAGTGATTAAATTATGACTGTTTATATCAAACACCGTAATAATACGAATGCGTAAATTGTGCTCGGGAAACAAACACATTTAAATCGATTATAATGACTATCATTTTCGATTTAGATATATTAAAAACCGGTTCTAGCGGTGACAACACAATTACATCACTATTGGCACATTATATACACATTTCATACAACGACCTTCGTCATCCTTAAACATTGCCTACATGTCTACTATAGAGGGCGTATGCGTCCGTCAACCCAGACTATATATTCTCCTTAGAGGTCATCCATTAATTACGCGATGAGATTTTTGACCTCCACTCCCTCCCTTGGGAAATGTCGTGAGATGTATCTCAACCGTCACCCCGCCCCTAACCTCACATGTAATCTTACAGAATATGTTTTTTCAATATAAATACGTTGAATTTATTTATGAAAATGACTAGTTGCTTTATTTTTTTTTAATATTAAATTAGATTTAAGTACATTACATTTCGACAAATGCAAAATAATATAAATATATATCTGATTACTTCACATCTTTACAATATTTTTTGCCAAAATATAAAACATATTTTCCGAAATCGCAGATCTATCCCACGTAATTAATGAACGCCCCCTTACACATTCCTAAATGCAACTCTCTATCTGTATGTCCTTTTGGGTGCTTATAATTTCAAAAATACACAACTGATTAGCATGATTCTTTTTTTAAATCATAGTTCTCTGATCAGGTTTTAACATTTATGTCTTGTTACACTAATGTTACACTATAAAGTGTATGTAAAATTGTTTGTTTGTTGCGCTTTCACACCACAACTCAGGTCATACTTTATATATAATTTTTTTCTGTACATACACATACACACAGTATGTCACTGCAGGCCTCCTAAACGGCTGGACCGATTTTGATAAAATTTTGTGTGCGTGCTCCAGTCGATTCGAGAATGGTTTAGATTCATTTGTACCCAGTATGTGGCGCTGCGGTTGAATTTTTTTATTATTAAGGTATGACAACGTCCACCCGACTCGCTTACCGAAAGATATGCAAACATGTTTTCGGGGATACAGAAAAAGACAGGATTTATTTCATCCAGTAATGTTCCCGAGAGATAAGTCACAATTACATTAACACAAGCAAAGACGCGGGCATTATTAGCTAATCAAGTAGTATATGTAACAATTTGGTTCAAAGTAAGTTAAATCGACACAAAACGACCCGTACATTCCGTATTTATAACAAAAATTATTTAAAAAAATTGGCCGCACCATAAATCTAACCTATATAATAATCCAGCAGAGTCCCGCAACTTCGTCTGCATCATTTATTATCTCAAATATTTTGTTATACCTCAATGGGATTAGACAGCGTAATCGACGAAACCTCCCAGCCGGCTTGACCTTTTCCGACACTTTCAACATTTATCATTATACTTCAACCAATTTACAAGAAATCTTGACAAATCATGTACCTAAACCTTCTTCATGAATCACTCTATCTAATCTAATGAAAACCGCGTGAAAATCCGTTCGTTAGTTTTTAAGTTTATCGCGAACAAACAAATAGACATGGCAGAGAACTTTGTTTTATAAGGTGTAGTGATAGTGATTTATTTAACCATATCGCTAAATATAGTATTCACTTTTGCATTGCTTACTCGCATTTATCTCTGTGAGGTATAATTTACGTGGAACAGTACAGCGGTCCAAAAAAATGTTAGTGTTTAGTAGCACTCGGGGAGCACGTGCAAGGGAATGTGGGGTACATTTCCCGAGGACGCGAGTAACCTCATCCGATGATGTCAATATAAATTCAGCATTCGTATGAATGTTCTGAAAGCCACAAATGTCTGGATGTGGTCTCGTTCCGCTATAATCGTGTCATTGACACCGGCCATATTGTTGTTACAACTATGATGCTGTGCAAAAATGAGTAAAAAAAAACAAACATGATAAATATTAATGCGCAAAAGAGCGTAATTCAGACCGTATGATTTACTTGCCCGTTTTAATAACAGGGCATTGCACCGAAGTGTTGTCTGTTTTTTTTCATGTACTCCATATTTCACAAGAGTAAAGCGATCCTAAAATTACTTAATACTAACTGTGCTCGTGACTTCGTCCGCGTGGAATCTAATGTAACAAGAAAAAGACTGATAAAATCATCTGAATGTCCATTTACGTATCTACTTTTCTGTCGTACTTAAGTCGCGTCGTCATTAAATTACAATAACTTTTGATAGAGAAAACCGATTTTAATGAAATCAAGACTAAATCGTACTCAAGGATATGCTTTATGATTTTCTTGGCATGGTTTTATCGTGAATTAAAAAAATATAAAAATAGTCCTACGAATAAGTCATATAAAGGCTTAAGAATCGTCGATCTGAGAAAGAACTATTTTCTTTTTTTTTCGTAGTAAAAACCAAATATTTTTCCAAATTTTTGGTAGAAGATAAACTTAAAATTTCGCGTCATGACATGCTACATAAGCATGGCCGGCAGTATTGCCTTTGCGCAGCTTGCGTCAGACTATAAGTCGCCGCATATTATAAGGACCGGTGTACATGTAATATTAATATTTTGTAGCTCATCATACGTTTGATTGATGAATAGACTTTATAAAACTGTGTATATAGTTACTGCTCCGAGTGCCAATAGTAATTTCGATAAACAAGTTCTAACATTCAAATATTGTCATTCATAGTACAATTAATATAAAAATTCAAAAGATAAAACAGTTATTTCATTGTTTTGAAGTTTCACTTTTGTCGACGATCCTTATGACTGTCACGATTTTTTTAATAACACTAAAGCTTATAAACTGCTTCCAAAAAGACAAACAAAATCGGTTGAGAAACAGAGTAGAAAATGGTAGTAGATTGTTTAACTCGGGCTATTTAAATATAGATTATGGAAAAAATATTGTTACACTGATGGAAAATAGAAGACTAATTATATATATAGGAGATCAATAAATCTATTATTATTCAACGTAAATTCTAACGGCAAATTATTGTCTAAATGATCCGCAACAAAAGATTTAAAATTATAAAAAATAATCTTGTTTATTCCTACAGCGTTCGATGTAATTATCAGTCGTGAGATAGTCACCAGGTCATAACCTTACAATTGACATTATTTTTTATGAAGCTCGGTAAACCCGTAACACTATTTATCGCCTTGTAAATAAATGTAGTCTAAGAATAGAAGAGAACAATAGGGTAGTTATTTTTTTTTTGCGACAGCGAAAAGGGAAGTTAAAGCTTTTTACGAAAATGTCTGTATTTGAAGTGAAAACATCTTTAGTCGCGTTGAGCGGTATTTATTTGGCAGGAGATAAAATTATAACTTCGCGTCATGACATGCTTGTAGGCATGACCGAGCCTAATGCACTTGCGTCAAACTAGCGACGTGTAGTATAGCAGCCTAAGTACATGTAATATTTATATTTTGTATTGAGATTGTGCAGCTCATTATATGTTTTGATTTATTAATAAAATGTATATTATTCGAAGTGCCAATAGAAGAGAAAACCAGACTGATGATAATAATCTCAATTTACAAATTAAGAAATTTTAATATTTAATGCGGTCTCGAAGCAAATCATAAAGCATATCCTCGGGCAACATTTAGTATTGGTTTCTTTAAAATCGATTCACTCTATCCAAAGTTATTGTAATTTTAATGACGACGCGACTTAAGTACGAGAGAAACGTATACAAGTAAATGAATTTAAGACATTCAGCCCCAGATGATGTTATTAGTCACTGTTTATAAATTAGCTTTGACGCGGACGGAGTCGCGGGCACAACTATCTACTCGGATACATATAATAAGAATATAAATAGAAAGTGTCTGAACTTTTTAGATTTTCGTGGCAAAAAAATTATTGCAGGTGTCTAGGGATAAGTAATAACATACATCAATCGCTTTTACATATGTCTGTATATCTGCCTATCTATCTGTGATTCTGTACGTCTGTTTGTATGAACACGCTTCACTGCTAAAGTACTGGGTTCACAATAAATCCTCACCAAGAAAATCATAAATAACATTTATTGTAATTTGAAAGACGGCTTGAGTTAAGAGAAAAGTAGATAAGTAAATGTACTTATATATTCAAATGATACTATTAATCACTGTCTTTTTACATAGGTTACCATGCGAATTAAGTCGCGGGAACAGTTATTCAGAATAAATTCATTCCAAGTAACCATTCGGCCGTCCAATTAAGCCGTATTTTGAATATTTAAAAATCAACACTAATAACCTCATAAAACAGTAGAGATTACGACAACTATCATAAACAAAGTATAAGAAGTTAAACAAATAAATTAATCTTTACACATATATAGATATATGTATAGTTTGTCCTACATTGTTGAAATGAAATAACATTGCGAGTCGAGGGGCCGCGCTACTGCGTCTCGCGTACATTACATTCCGAACACCTTTCTAATGTAATTATTTCCGTGTTTTCATAGAAATCAGAACAAACAACTCCATCTTTAATAACTCGTATTTATTAAGAGTAAAACAAAAAAAAAACTTTCATAGAAATATGTTTAAAAAATCCCTATTATTTCTATGTCGCTAAGATATCGCGTACGACAAGTCGGTGAGATAGAAACGCATTTTGAATTTGATTTTCTTTTTATGAGCTTTATATATCACTCAGCCGCGTTATATCATAGACAATTATGAATTACCGTCATGTCCGCACATTCCATTCCATAGATCACACCCGCACTCGATTTTCAAATTTAGAACTGGTGTCACTTTATTTAAACTCTTTTTTTATTCGTAAAAAGCACAGGCACACTGATTTCGCGGCCGCGTTTCTTTAATTATATTATTTTTGCAGTTTTCATAAAATCTCTCGACTGTCGTCGAATTATATTGTCGCTTTTTATTCGGGTTCGGTCCCGGTGCGCCGAACGTGCGACGGGCGCGGTGTTTCTAACGTCACTGATTAGTTAACCGACTAAATACGGTGGGAGTCAAGTAATAGATTTATGTCCGAGTTACAACCGTGCATTGTTGTGACGGATAACTTTATTATGATTGAGGACGAGATGGATACACCAAGGCCGAGTTCCGAAGGTCATATCAATGATAAACGAGATAAATTTACTCTTACTTTCACATTAGTAGTATTCAGTCCCTTTGAACAATTCCTGATTGCCTAATAGTTAGACCATTCCAACAAGGGCATATCAATCCAGATTCAAACATCGGCATGTACATTGCGTACATTCAGTAGTTTGCATTTAATTAGTGATGCTATCACTGACACGAAAAAAATTATCGTGAGGAAACCTTAACCTCATTGTTATCTTAGTAACATCACAGAGTGGAAAAATACAGAACTTTAAATTTACCGGCGTTTGAAAATCGATAATTGGTCACAGATTTCAATTCCACCCAGTATTAGGATTACTATCTGTTATTAATATAATTTATTTCATGGAAATGTTAAAATTATACACAGTTGTGTATATAATAATACTGTGTTGTGTAAATATAATTATACACAGTGATTTGAAGATAATCCCGTGTTTGGGTTATCACCGCTGGTTAAACTGGAGTTTTAGGACGTTTCCTACATAAATTATATTTACCCTGTTACACTACGACATTACACAATTTTAATCACAAACAAATAAAAACGGCTCATGATTTCCCACCGAATGACCTAAGACAACCATATAAAGAGCTAATGGCACCGTTTGTGGGTGGTGACAGAATAACCTAGACATGTTTATTGTGATGAATGTTGTAAAATTTCATGGAAAAAAAGCGATTATTACACACTCGACACTGTTTTAAGAGACATGAATATTAACCAACTAATCTGGACGTTGATGAAAAAAAAGATTTAGGATTTTCTATAGTTTGGCCACAAAATTAACTAAAATTGCAGCTACGGAGCCAGTAATGTTTAGGATTTTTCTTCGTGTCAGGATCCGGAATACGAAAAGAAACAAGACTCAGCAAAATTAATTAAATTAGCTCAAAGGAATTGGAAGTGGACAGATTGATGATAACAGATTGAATAAACTGCTAATGACACCGGTAGGACAACACTGTCAAGATGGTGAGAGGAACTTGGATTAAATTAAACACATAGAAATGAATAATGGAGAAGAATTGAAGAATATTGATTGAAAACCGCCTAAAGAAGAATCTAACGAGTAATTTCATAACGAAAATCTGTCGAATATTACTTATCGCTGTGTACTACCAACTGTAATTGAAAGTTCACGTTATACATCTTGAAATGTATTATGATAAGAAAACCAAATCCAATTACTTTTTTTTACTTAAAAGCTTTGGCGTTTGACCAACATCTCTGGTGCTCTAAAATAGTAAACACACTAAACCTAGTGAGGAGACTGGCTTTCAACTTGGCTTGGCGACAGATTTACAACTTGAAGGTGGTTGTTTGCCAGGTGAAGCCAGGTGCTATGGGTCATCACGCTGTTTCCGTCACCGAAAGCTCCGACTCGGTTGTTAGTATTCGAACCTATATTCATCGACGATGTGTCCAAACACGCTATAGGAATATTTTGTATTTCTTAGTTTTTTTAAATAATATCATAAGCACGCTTTAAAAAAAATATGACAAGAGTTTTCCGTGACCCAATTTCTCTGTAAAGATATCTTTCCTAAGACACTCGACTATCACAAGATCCGTCGTCTGTAAAAGGGCAACAACACTCAAAACACCGAGAGCCCTCTTGTCGCAGACGTCTTATGTTTCTCATTTTGTAAATAAAATATATTTCTCACGTAAAACAAATATAATTACTCTTGAATGGGTAATAAAATGTAATAAATAAGTGAAAACCAAAAGTTGGTTCGACACAATCTCTTATAAATGAGTTTCCTCAAATCAAATCTACATCAAAATTTTATTCTAGCATACAGCAAAGTTTCGTAATGTATTAATTCGATGTATTATTATACACTGCACAGTTTATAGTAAAAAACCAATGTTATACTTTAACACTCCTAAAAAAATTAGTGTTTTATTAATTTTCTTAATAACATCATTAAGATAAAACGTGTATATAAATACATAAAGAATTTTTTTTTAATAGATAACTAGCTTGTCCGTTGACGTTGTCCCGCCCTGATAATAAAAAAAAAAACTTTGACAAATTACATACAAAAATCTTCCTCATTAATCATTGTACCTACTACTGAAAGCCGCATGAAAATCCGTTCAATAGTTTTTGTATTTATCGCGAACAGACAGACAGATGTGAAAGCTCAGGCTTAAGCTGTCTGAAATAGCGTCAACAAGTGCGATGTCCATAACTACATATTAGCATACACCATCATGCTTACAACACGTTATCTTACTCTGCTAAGAGCTCAAGCTGTGTGAAATAGCGTCATTGAGTACGATGTCCAAAAGTGCCGCCGCGCCGCGTGATTCTAAAGATGATGGTCGCGTCGGTAATCGCCGCCGGCGTCGAAATAATATAGCGGCACGCACCAATTACCCGCTCGAACTGTTACGGAGAATGCAACATTTTTCCGTTCTCATTCATTCCTTTATTGCATTCCAACAAATGTTGATACAACTTCATGATTATTTTGTTACGTTTTTTATTAGTTACTATTCTTTCATCTATCGTCACGTAATAATCTCACTGTGGGAAGTAGAAAACATGGAGAAAATGTGGCCTTTATATTCACTACATTTCTCGACTCCTTTGAGTAAATCAGTCCCTTTATTTCTCGTTTCCCAGACATTTTATTTTTTGTTACACCCAGATAAATGGCAAACAAGCTTGCGGTTTGTATGATTTTACGCGGTCACCGCAGTTTTGTAACACCAGAAGCATTACAAGCCTGTTGAAGATCCTCTTTAACCGAGATATTAATTACCAATTACAAACACAAGTGCTTTGTACATTGTACATTCTAAAATGGTAAAATAAATAAATCTACAAGATATTAGCTCTCAACTGCAACTTCCGAAACACACAAATGGATCCTACGCAAAGTTTTACTTCAACAAAAATCCTGGCACATGGCAGGATTCAGAACTACAAATCTACTTGTTAATTCATCGTTCAAAGTACCCATGATGAAGATACAGTTATACAGGAATTGTTTAAAAAACTTGAATCGTATTTCTAATTTGTGATTATTTATTTTACAAAAATAGCTATTGTTCGCACTCATTCATGAACATAAAAAAATCTATTCACAATGAGTAATTGATAATTGATGTAAGTCATCTATACTAATATTATAAAGAGGTAAAGTTTGTGACGTTGTGATGTTGTAGGGGGTAATCTCAGGAACTGCTGGTCCGATTTGAAAAATTCTTTCAATGATATATAGCTCATTTATCGAGGATGGTCATAGGCTATATATCATCACGCTAAGATCAATAGGAGCGGATCACCAATGAAGAATGTATAAAATCGGTGTTTCTATTCCACGCGAACGAAGTCGCGGGAAGAGGCTAGTATTTAATAATTTAAAAATTACTATCAATCGGAAGGAAAAAGGATTATCTATAAAATTTATGTTCAGTACCAGAAACGAAGATGACATTCAATAGTATCGTAAAATAAATGATATTGTGGACGTCTCTATTACCTGAAAACTGTATTACAATGCCAACGGCCTGAGTTACAATTTTACGGTACAAACAATTCTGCGGTACAATTTATATAATTTGCCATTAGTATTCTATAGGTATATTTAAAAAAACATTGAATTTTTTTTGCAGGATAAATTCTGTAACGGTACAAGTGTTTTATGTTTGAATAGTAACTAATTAATAGTATTCAAATTAAACAGAAGTAAGTTAAAATCAGTAAACGTTTTGTGGGGGTCAAGCAGTTCACTGAATTAAAAAAAATAAAAGTCAGCCAAAATAAACAGGATGAAAGAGACACGTAGTTCCCGTAAAATAAATATTTCACAATTGAAAAAAAAAAAAAAACAAAAACACTAGCTAACCTATATACGTATATGCCTATATATATATGCTTTTATATTTTTGTGAAAAAAATCGTTGCAGGTTTCTAGAAATAATAAAAAAGAAATTAGAAATATCTATCTGCCCGTTACTTTTTTTCCTCGAACTGACTACGCTATTGACCTAGCAAGGTCTTAACAGCATCACCCGACTACGTCTGTCTGTTTATGCACACATCACTGCTAAAGTACTATGTTCACGATAAACCTCACTACATCACACATAAAGACATCATATACAAATCGGTGCACTCTATCAAAAGTTATAGTAATTTGAATGACGGCGCGAATTAACTACGAGAAATATGTATGATGTATTTTCCTCTATACACCAAATATATTATTAAAAAGTCACAGATATTAGCTATTCGTAGATGTATTACACAGATATATGTATATTTATTCACATAATTCAAAAAATACATGGGAGATCATCGATAAGAGAAAATAAACTCACCCGATCGGAAATAGCCTCCTCCATTTTCCCGCGCTTGAGCCCGGGAGCGCGGATCACGTTCGCAGGTGGCGCCACGACCGCGGGTGGCGGCGCGCTCCCGACCGCGTTCCCGCCGCCCACCGGTATGTAGCCGGCCTCCATCGCGTCAACTACAAAACATCTCCGCCGCCTGACGACAGATGGTGTTTACACGCAATTCATAAAACACTATAACCACACAATCAATTCACCATCGCTACTAATCGATTCTCTTCACCGACTCAAAACCAATCACAATATTTAAAAAAATACACTTTCTATTTACTCATTCGAACTATGGACGTATGTCATCTCACTAGCCATATTAAGGAACTGTTTAGCACTAGAACATTACATGTTTGTCTTGAGCGTGATTCGGTACGGAATTAGTAAACTTTGGACTTCACACTGTTTGATTCAATTTTTTTTACGTAATCATTTGAAAAAAAAATCACAACGGCAACGTAAAAATCGCGTTCACACGACGACGGCCGCTCGTTTTCTGCATAACGAACGAGCGGCGTGTCCCTCTCGCTCGGTCTCACGCCTGCAAAAGAGACAGAAATATCACTTAATTATTATTGAAAAAAACTTTTTAACAAAAAATTAAACCGCCGAAAAAACTGAAAAGCAAAAAATAATAAACCTTTTACTTTATTCATCTCAATAACTAAGTTCTTAAACTAATGTAAGTATACTTAAGAAATTTTAAGTCGGCGCCAATCAAGCAAATTAATTAATTACGTAAAGCGTGATGCGCGGCGGCGGCGCAGCGTGACACACCCCTTGCATGCCGAACGCTTACGAAGCAACCCGAACGGGCACACACGTTACCGCTGGAGATCTCACATTGTGTTTTTAATTTGATTTGTTTTTTTTTTGTGAATTTAAGTAATCTAATGATCTTTGTTCATTGGTTGTTTGGCGCCGACTCAAAATTTCTTAGGTATACTTACATTAGTTTAAGAACTTAGTTATTGAGATGAATAAAGTAAAAGGTTTATTATTTTTTGCTTTTCAGTTTTTTCGGCGGTTTAATTTTTTGTTAAAAAGTTTTTATTTTATAATTTTGTGTGGCTATGATCTTACTAATTACTACAAGCTTAATTTATTTGTAATACACAACTCAGAAGCTGAATTATAAATCATGCCCGGTTTTCTTACCCTTGGGGTTGCTATTTTCATGTTTACATGTATATGGGATCAACTTCTGGGTATACTCTTTCAAATCAAAAGATAATAATTTAATTCGGACTATTCTGTCTAAAGGTATGCGCGGTCATAGACATAATCAGTGCGTGAATAATCAATCATTGTCGATTTTCATACTATTAGGGTTGAAATTTTTTTCCCAAATTTAAATGGGACCAACTTCGGAGTATACCCTTTCCAATAAAAAAAAGAATTATTAAAATCGGACTATACTATAAGTGTAATACACAACTCAGAAGCTGAATTATAAATCATACCCCGTTTTCCTACCCTTGGGGTTGATTTTTTTATGTTTACATGTATATGGGACCTACTTCTGGGTATACTCTTTCAAATCAAAGGATAATAATTCAACTCGGACTATTCTGTCTAGAGATATGCGCGGTCATAGACATAATCAGTGCGTGAATAATCAATCATTCTTGATTTTCATACCCTTAGGGTTGAATTTTTTTTCCCAAATTTAAATGGGACCAACTTCGGAGTATACCCTTTCCAATAAAAAAAGAATTATTAAAATCGGACTATACTGTAAAAAGTTATGCGTGATCATACATAAAAAAAAAAAAAAATATATACGCGACGAATTGAGAACCTCCTCCGTTTTTTTCGTCGGTTAAAAACAACATCGTAATGTGAATGGAACAAGTTTTAAAATACAATATATACAGAGGTATGTGTAATATTTTATTATCGCAACGCACAAGGTCGCCGAGATAATCTGCAAGTCGTTCTCATTAGAATAAGGAACTTCTTGAATACTTCGTTAAATATTCGCAGATAAGATATCCTTCCGATGACACGGACCTGGGAGATTGGACCGTCTCAAATTCACGACGCGTTAGTAATTTTTTTCGCGGAATTAACTATGACTAAAATATCATATCGATTTAAATAAATTTTCAAAGAAAAGTTAATAAAACTTTCTTTAAGGCATTTCACTGAAACCTTTCAGAAAATTACTCGATTTACGGTATCAAAACTGAACGGATTTTTATGCAGTTTTTACCAGTAGGTAAAGATATTCATGAGATAGGTTTAGGTATATCGTTTATTAAGGATTCTTTGTATTATCAGGGCCGTACAACGTCCGTTAAGCCTAGTCTGGGACTAGTAGTGTAGAGGCTAGTTTATACTAATATTATAAAGAGGTAAGGTTTGTGAGTTTGAGGTTGTTGAGGGTAATCTCAGGAATTACTAAACCGATTTTGAAAATTCTTAGCAATAGAAAGCCATGTTATTTGTGAGTGTCATAGGCTATATACTAACTCGAAAAATAAAAAGACGTTTTTTTGGTAGTCGGATTTGCAAAGTAAGTCTGAGTAAAACGGTCGAAAGAAAATTTTTCTTACGAACGCTGCCTTAACTATGAGAGATATACTATTGAGTTCTAGAGAAAAGTTGTAGAGCTTGATAATGCCTACAAAGAAGTCTTCGACAGCATATGTCTAAGTTTTATATTGAAGTCACAAAAAGTAGTTTTTTATAAATGTTTACTGCCCAACGAAGTGGGCACGGGTCAGCTGGTATGATATAATTATGTACAATAACCGAATTATATTACGTAAAATACTACCAACATTACAAAATATAGACTCGAAACACACACACAGTTCACAGCCCTATTTCCTCGATATACTATGCACGAAAGGTGCGGACGAAATGAAGAACGTCACGATGAGATTTCTATCTTATGAAGTATTTCGTATGTATTACTGTCAGTTTCCCAATTCAGTTCTGCCGATCCTGACGAAGTTCGAGCGTGATAAAGAAACGTATGTAAAGATACGCTTCGTCGATCGCTAACATGTGAATCTTATGGCTGAGAGATCAAAAATAATGACCGGACGAAGCGAGGCCGGTACCATCTTGTGATGAAACTCAACTAACTGCATCTAAGAGATCAGGAAATATGACACTATATAACTATACTTTATTCCCTTTAGATTTTGCGAATTCACAATCGACAAAACTTGCTCCGATTAGGAATTAAAAAAAATAATTTCAGCAGTTATAAGATCTGCCAACAGAATTGAACTTTAATTAGTTATTTTAAGCTTAAAATACATTATGAATTTTAAATGAAAAAAGGAACACCTTTTTTTTAAAGCGACTACGCTATCGGCCTGACATGACGGGCCTTAATAGCTTCACCGGGCTAAGGCGAACGCTTAAGGCATTTCGCCGCTTGGCAACAAGCTCAAGGATGCACGAGTCACCAAACTTTGGCTTGAGTTGTTCCTTTGGACGACTTCGCGAATCTGTCTAAGCTAAACTAAGTTAGCAATTTATACATACTAGTGGGCGCCCAGTGGTCGACATTCGACCATAGTTAATTGATTTTTTAAAGTTTGAACTTTATTAGAGTTCTTTTATCAAAGGGTATACTTCTATAATCAAAGGTTTTCATCATGGCTATCTATGGCATCATATTATTATTTTGATTATACAAAGTATTATTCGGCTCATTTCTTTTGTTAAATCATCATTTGAAGTGAGTTCACCATAAAAAATAATAAACATTACAATAATAGTTATATGTTATAATATCATTGTTGAATGTAGGATGGAAAATGGTAATTGGAACGTAAGAGTTAAAAAAATACATATAGTCGAGCATAGCAACCTCCTTCCTTTTTTCCTTTTTTAAAATTCGTTATTGACGGCTGTCAAAATGTCTTTTTTATTTACATGTGTGTATATGTTGTGTAAAATTCAAGCATTAGTGTGAGTAGTGCATATTTTAATTAATTTAATGTACTTCTAATGCATTTTATATAAAATAAACAGGTTTCTGCACTTCCCGCCATATAAACTTTATCTATGCCAAGTTTCAAGTTCACCCCATGACGGGAAATAGGTTAAAAAGGGGTACAAAAATTTTGCTTCACGTATTAATATATAGATAAGAAATCGAACGACTGGCATGTGTACCGGCACGTGAGCCTAATGAATTTAAACGTGTATTTCGTGTCTGACAATAAAGTAAATATGTAAATAATCGAAACTAACCTAATTTGAAAATAAGGGAAAAAATAAAAACCCTTCCACCATATAACCTATATATACCTGTGTGTATGTATGTAAAAAGCAACAGACAATCCAAGCATTCTAATAATATCACAGTTAAAGACACAATAACAAAATGAGATAGCTTTAGTTCAAAATAAATAATACTCTGTTTTATGGCTTTTATAAATAAAGCCGGTGAGTTAGCTAAATGTTTAATTTGTACAAGATAATTATTATATAATCTAGTAATGTTTATTTATTTGATTTAGATTACGATTCTTAATAAAATCACATTTCCATTTGTCGTTTAGATATACACATGTAGGTTACTAGAGGTAGAAATGTAATTAATTATTCTGATTAATTTCTAAGAAAATGAGATGAATACACTATGGAGGCGGTGAACATTCGTTTCCACATTTTCGTTACATATTATAAAACAAAGTCCTTGCCACGTCTGTCTGCCTGTTCGCGATAAACATAAAAACTACTCAACGGATTTTCAAGGAATTTTCACTAGTAATTAAAATAATTCATTAGGAAGGTTTAGGTATTATAGTTAATCAAAGGTTTCTTTATTATCATGGCGAGACAACGTCCGCCGGGCTCGCTAGTTTTATAATATTTTAATATTTATTGACAATGTTAATAATGGACAATATAGACAGGGTTTTTAAAAGTGCGCGATAGCTGACAGAAAGACATACGATTCAACAAAAAAAACACGTGCTATAAACTTAAACGTTTCTGTTTCTCTCCCTTTCTATGTACGTATTTCGAGTCTATTAAGAACATACTATCTAATTGTCTCACAACCTAAAATCTATATATAATTTTTCGTTACATATTTTCGTTCCATAAAAACCAATCCACACCGACCGAAAAGAAGTTTCACTCCAATGTGACGATGTAGTAATTCGCAAGTTGGTTTAGGCATGTCGGTTACGTCGTGTACAGCGGAGTCGCGGACTGTGGGACGGCAGATAAAAGTTTTGTAACCGAACGCATATATTTACATAAAAGTCGCGTAATACGAGGAGTGTGTAAATCACGGGTCCACTATACCAAGAAACTATGTCAACGTTTCTATATTCAGAGTTCGTTGTCACTTTATTAATATCTATACATATAATAAGATGTAAATGTAATGTGTCTGTACTTTTCTGATTTTTTAAAAGGATTTTTGCAGGTTTGTTAAAATCTATACTAATATCATAAAGAGTTAGAATTTGTGACGTTGTAGGGGGTAATCTCAGGAACTACTGGTCCGATTTGAATAATTCTTTCAATGTTATATAGCCCATTTATCGAAAATGGTTATAGGCTATATCATCACGCTAAGGCCAATAGGAGCGAAGCACCAGTGAAGAATGTATAAAAATCGGGTTGTTTTTTTTTTTGAGAGCTTGCGCAGCGTGTTACCTTTATCTCAAAGTATCTATTCCACGGCGGGCACAGGCTAGTAAGTCATAAAATACATTTTAAACATTTTTAGAAATGTCTGTCTGTCTGTCTGTCTGTCTGTCTGTTTGAACACGCATCACTCCTAAAGTACTGCGTTCACATAAAATCATAAAGCATATCGCTCATCGTCGATAGCTCAAGAGAGGCTATAGACTATATATCATCACGCTAGGACCAATAGGAGCGGAGAGCACCAATGAAGAATCTTGACTTGATTCCAAAATCGGGGTTATTTTTTCCTTCTAAGAGTTTCCGCTGCTTTTTAGCGTTAGCCCAAGATAACTCCACGCGGACGAAGTCATGGGCAGAAGTTAGTTAGATATGTATAGAGAGTGACAAGACTAATTGACTAACATGCAATAACTGCTAATGGCTTTTAGTCAATTACTCCATTATTAGTGTAATTGGAATTGTCGAAGTAGACCAATTAATTTTGCTGTATCGCCTTCATAATTCTTTATGTGACATTCCGTAAAGGTCTGTACTATTTATTTGTAACATAGTGTATAGACATGTTTACACAATTCTTACAATATTCATAGGGTTGTTGATTGTAGTATTATATATAGTATTGTACTGAAACTACACAAAGTGATAAACGAACGATAGATGGAAAGTAAAGTAAAATTTGCTTATTATAACATACCCGCTTGTTTTTTTTTTTCTATTTTGTATAACTTTGACGCTACATGTAATACGGAAAATTATTAACAATTTTCATTTGTTTCTAGAATGAATTATTAAAAGTTTTTAGAAGTGCAGAAAAATACTAATATCATACAAATAACAAGGCACCGTGACAGTATTAGTTAAACCTGGTACTGAAATTAGATATCGCGAATTTGGTGACTAACACTAACTTTGAATATAGGCTAAATCCTATTTATATGCACGTCAATGTTTAACAGCAGTTTATTGACCATCTCAAAGCTGTTTAGATTAGAATCAAATGTGTGTGTAAATTTTTGCCCTGATAAAAACCACTTGTCTCTACACAAAGTACTATATTTTTATTGTATTCTATATTTTTAAAGCCCTCAGATAAACAATATTGGCAACCCTAATAGTTCCGAAGGGGCAAAGCTTGTGCGCTGTGACGACCGCACCCGTTCGACTTGTTTCTCTTTGAACCAACAAAACAAACAAAAACATTTTCATCTACTTTGCATCAGCGCTGACAGATGGTTCTGTTTATAAATCGTATCAACAAATGTTACCATTTTATTTTGTCCATATTCAATATAAACTATGAAAAGAACAAACTAAAAAGTAGTTACTGTAACATGTTTATGGTTGTAGCGACCCCGCCAAATACAGATCTCTGCCACTACGCTCTTAGTTACACTGCCTCATCCTGGAGTACAACACAGCAAAGCTTGCCTATATGATGGATTTTACAATGAAACACGTTTACCATGCGTTAGAAACTCCGTCCTGCCGTTTAGGTGTCATTGATATACAAACGAGGATTTTCTTTTGAGCAACCAATCTTCTAGTAAATTATTAGTGATATTGTCGAGTAAGTGATTTTTTTTTAACTATATTATTATATTATAATTACAAGAGCGGTAGTGACTGCTGTAGTTAATAACTGTGTTGCAGCCACTAACACTCACCGCCGGACAACACTAAGCCTTTTAATTGAAATAGTTAACACATAAAAAATACCTGTGACCACAATATACAACAATAGGAAATACTTTAATAAAATTAAGAAATGCTGCTGAGCATATTATAAGTTGCTTGCGATCATTTCAATAAACTAACAAGATGGTGGCCGCCCTGTTAGAATTTTTCAGGGATTTGTTGTGGCAATTCGAAATACATGCTCCGTGGTATTATTTCCCATGCACTTGTCCACAATAAATAAAGTGTATAACGTAAAACACCACAAATATTACATGATATAGAGTCACATAATCAATTCATCATTATCATCATCAATTGCCCACGTCACGTTCCAAGATCCTGCCAAGAACTGCACTATAATTCGTTTTGAAAGTTCTTTTAACCAGGGATTCCCAAAGGGATCGATCGATATCGGTTTCTCAGGAGATCGACATGAACGAAAAATTTTGTAAGTGGACGAGGTCTAAAAATCGACCCTTGTTAATCAATTAATGAATGAAAGCAGAAGTCATTGTTCAAAGACGGCGACATCTGCCAAAGAAACCGACAAATCAACAGTATCTGTGGTAATAATAGCTTGGAGACTATTTTATTATGTGTACATTGGTTGAGATGCAGTTGAGTGTTTAAATTATTGCGTACAAACTAGTCGCAGACTCCTAAATCGTTTACCAGACATCTCCGCATGTGACACGCGTTTCACATTGTGTAGTTTCATGAATATGTAGCAACGCATTGCTTAAGTGATATATATTAAGAGCTTCAACGCTAACCCGTGACTTGTGTTATGTTGGTGTGACCGGAATCTCATTTGACGTTAGGTAAAAATATGCTTAAATTATTGACATACAAGTTGCGCGATACGGCTTCGCACGGTTGTAATAATGAAGAAAATGAGACTAAATCTTCACTTACAATACGAACATATAATTAAAGATAATGGCAACAGAACAAATGGGCGTAAATCTGACAGTTCTGTCAATATTTTTAAAAGGTTTGCCCACTGTCTACTACTCACTCACTTTTTATATGGAAATTTTAGCTTTTCTGTACGACATAAAAAGAACTTACGAACACAAGAAAGAAAGAATTAGCCAAATTGCAGCCGTTCTGAAGGGATGCCCCGACATACATTCAACAATTGAGTTTTATTTATATGGATATATTAAATTCACAGCCGAAATAGAATTTTCTATACAACTGTTAGTATGACAAAAAAAAAGCCGCTGCATATTTACTGACGGATCTCGAAACTCGACAAATTCAAAGACGGTCATTGCGACGGGTCCGTCGCCAAATGTACGATGACAATTCAGTCGGGTACAGACACTCACTCACCCGTTGGCTTTAACTAGATAATGCACTGTCTGATCATGAAATAAGACACGCCTGAACCTGTATTTATCGTGAGTAGTAGGATTAGTTTATTATTAGTCGCGAACCAGTTGGACAAAACTGCCATATTCTACCACAGAAAAATTATAAAACTATTTTAACTCCATCTCGCATTGTTAAAATTTGCACTGAATCACTCTTAGACTATCAAGGATAGGATAGGGTAAGATATAAGGATTGATCAAATCTTTAATGTTGTCGAAGACGGTTCCAGAAAAATCCAAGCTCAAGCGAGTGTTTGTTCTTCAGACCAAGTATGCTCAACTTACTGGCGATCCACCTCAATATCGTAAGACTAGCATCGTTCGACTCTAAAAAACTGTAAGTGTGTGTGATGCAAGATTTTCGTCTAAGTAGGTGTAGGTGACTGCCGCTAGATGTGGTAGGACTATGTTAGGTAGTGTTAGCTTAGGCTGAAGGGGACCTCAGGTTGGCTCAGGGGGAGGAGGAGTATACGTTGGTAAAAAAAACAATCGCGGGGCGGCGGCGGAGCGCCGTCGGCTCTTGCACGAGTTCGGCGGGCTAGGAGGCAGTCTCGCAATCGGCCTGCCTCAGCCAGATGTGTCGTAGGAAACGCCTGCCGCCGGGAGTGTCGCGGTGCTTGCTGGTGCAACCGCGGGACACTCTCATAGTGCGGCGTAGGTTGTCGTAGAGTTTTAGCCGGTTAAAGTCGCCGAAAGGCACCACCCCTGCGTGATTAGCACGTAGGTGGTGGTCGGTTCAGTTCAGGCTCTCCCCCGGGAGTACGGCAGTCCATGAGGATTATCTCTCCACGTAAAAAAAACTCCCGCTAAAACGATAAAAGAAAGCGATAAGGGAGTTTTTCTGCTCTAATTGTAGATCAAATAGACGTTAGTTGTCGATTACATTAATATTAATGTAAATAGTACACTGCTCGTAATAAAAATTTCTACCCAAGAGTATGAAAGATAATATAGAGAAAAGTACTGCAATGTTTTAGTAAAGCAAATAGAGACGGTAGAGCGTCTACTTGTAAAATCTACTTTCATTTGCCGAGTGACAAATTACACCTAGATTTATTTATTTATTTAATTATTAGGAAAACTAACAGCTATAATGTACAATACATCGTTAAAAGAATAGAAAACATCAAGCTATTTATAAGTCTTCGCTGATATAAAAGAGAATACAATCACTTGCATTATGCGGTATTAAGTAAACATTATAATAAATAAGAAATTCAAAAATACTAACAGTTTATTACTATTTGCAGTCGCCATCTTAAAGAACATCCTTGTTAAATATGTTGTCGCCTTATCTACAGAAGTATTAAATAGGTCAAAATCACCTATCTCGCTTATAGTGTCGAAGGAATGACTAGCTCGCCATAAATATGAATTCTGTCGATGATTAGTAGAAACAGTGGGCAGTGAAAGAGGGGGGCTCGTACGTAGATGTTTGATCGGGACATTGATAGATAATTTCGATAGTAATTCGGGACAATCTACAATATTAGAAGCAATTTTGAGCAGGTACGTAAAATCAGCTATTTCTCGTCGCTTCACAAGGCCATCAGGTGGTGCTTACAACAAAGTTCCTCGTAATTATTAAGATCGTAGGTATCATGTAACCGGTAACATAGATATTTAATGAAATTTCTCTGGATACTTTCTAAACGATTTACATATAAATGGTATCTAGGATTCCAGATCTGCGACGCGTATTCCAAGTTACAACGAACATAAGCACAATATAATATCTTTATTACAATAAATGATTAACACGGCTATTGTAGATGAGATGACGTCTTTTGCGGCTTCCGGACGCGCTACCACTCCATCCTAGTGCGGTAACCGCAAACGTGTCAAACACAATCCATCAAGGTAACGAACTTGAAACAAACGGCCACTTGCAATCTAATTTATAGTAATATTCAAGCTAATAGTATACAACTCAGACGACTGTTTGTATGAAGGGCTTAATTTCTGGAACTAAGAGTCAGAATTGTTTTTTTTTTTGTGTCCAATAATCCAACGGCTGAGCCGTGTCCATTTCGTTGGGCGATAAACATTTTTATTATTGTTGTTGATAATATGCCTAATAAAGATCGCGTAACGATTTTAATTATTTTTTATTCTAAAAAACTACTTTTTGTGACTTGAAGTATAGAAGTTAGACATATGCTGTCGTTGACTTTTTTGTAGGCATTATCAATCATATATTTCTCATGGATTAAGGCCGTGTTCGTAAGAAACGTTTTCGTTTGATCGTTTTTTTTCAACTTACTTTGCAAATCCGACTACCACAAAAAAATCTTTACATCTTTCGGGTAATATATAGCCTAGGATGCTCACAAATAATGTGGCTTCCTATTGGTAATAATTTTTAAAATGGGTTTAATAAATCCAGATATTACCCCCCCACAACCTCACAAACTTTACTTATTTGTAATAATAGGTAATAGGCCGTTCTGCAGTACTGGCCATTTCAAATCAAAATAATTGTTGTTTAACTAAGAATTCTAATTTCAAATTAATTTTATTTTTAAAACATGGAATTCTTTTTGCAAAAGTAGTCATTTGTTTATTAATTAGTGTTACATTTTCATCGCATTTCAATCTTTTTTGTCATCATGGATACGTTAAGAATTCGAGTAATTATGGAATATGAGTACCGTCATGGCAGCAACGCGGCACAAGCAGCACGCAACATCAACGACGTTTACGGAGCTAACACTACAAACCAACGAACCACCTGTTATTGGTTTGCTCGCTTCTCGATTCTGGGAATTTCGACCTGAAAAATGAACCTCACGGTCGTCCGAAGACTTTGGTCAACTACGACAAATTAAAGGCGATTGTGAAAGCTGATGATACACAATCTACGGATGAATTAGCAGCAGCTTACGACGAAAGAGTCAAAACAATATTGGTCCATTTACGTCAAATTGGCAAGGTAAAAAAGCTTGACAAATAGGTGCTTCACGAACTCGATGATCGCCAGCGCGAAGTACGCGTCGAGACGTGCCTTGCACTGCTCAACAGACACACAAATGAAGGAATTTTGAACCGCATTGTTACCTGCGATAAAAATGGATTCTGTTTGATAACCGCAAGCGCTCAGCAAGTTGGTTGGATCCTGGTTCAGCACCTAAACAATGTCCTAAACGAAAACTTACCCCAAGAAAAGTGATGGTCACTGTTTGGTGGTCTAACGCCGCGCCGGTGTGATTCATCACAGCTTCTTACTAAACGTGAGCATTACTGCAGATGTGTACTGTGAAGAACTGAATACAATAATGGAAAAGCTGGAACATCTCCAATCAGCATTGGTTAATCGCTCGTCTCCGCTGCTCCTGCACGACAACACGCGACCTTATACTGCACAGCAGACGGTCTCCAAGTTACAAAAACTTGGGTTGGAAGTTCTCCATCATCCGCCCTACTCACCAGACCTTGCGGCTACAGATTACAACTTTTTCCAGTATTTGGATAACTTCTTGGCGGGAAAAAAATATATATAATATCCGAGAGGCAACTTACAAAATGCCTTTGAAGAATTTGTTGCCTCCCGTCGAGCTTATTTTTTTTAGAAGGGCATCAATAAACTGCCACTGCGTTGGCAAAGATGCATTGATTGCATGGGTGATTACTTCGATTAATAGAAATAAAAATAAGTGAAAAAAAAATCCTTTAAATTTTTTCATACAAAACGTACAATCTCATAGGTAAAGACCTAATATTAGTATTATTATTCATGAGAAAGCTTTTAACAAACATCCACGCTACAGTATTTTGGATCTCAGCTATTACCCAACAACGTACAGGAGACTTTTTTTCGAACTGATTACGCTATTCACCTAGCAAAGTCTTAACAGCTTCACCGGACTACAGTAAAGGTGACAAAACATACTAATAGAGAGCGTAGTAAATAGTGCGACGCGTCGCGGGATATCGGGGGCCGAAGGCGTGTTGACCGCACGACCGATCTGTGAATGCGTTTCTCGTCTCTCGAATTAAAAGTCGTGGTGTTCTAGCGGTTTGACCGGTGGAATATTTACTCGACGTTCACTGTCCAAACCCTGGACCAATTTTTCGGTATTCGCATACATTTACTAATATTAAATAGGTAGCACTATCGGCTGACAATAAAGGAAAAAACATCGTGAGAAAGCCTGAAACTGGAAATGTTCTTGTGGATTCCTCACAGTTTGAAATCGCCAATACGTCGTGGGCTAACGTGGTGATTATGCCCATACATTCCTTCGGGAAGAGGTCCGTGACCCTGGAGTGGATCTCTTACAAGCCGATGGTTATGATGACTCTCTCATGCTTACCAAACTTATTCGTAATCTTCCGGTCCATTCATCCGCACATCCGCGCTAATTACGAGCAATAATTATAAAGAATAATTCCTGAGGATGGTCTCACGTAAATCGCAACAATGATCAAGAACAATCCCGAAGGATAGCCTCAAGCGGACCACGTCGGAATCCAATCTTAGTAAAGTAGGGCACAATCCGACCGACAATGAGACCGAACCGAACTGAGCGTGACCGAATGATTCGGAACGATTTGCCGATTCATATTTTTGTACTGTTTTAATGGGTACACTTTTTGAAGGTTAGTAGGTGAGATACGAATAGGGTTGTCGCTTATCTACAAAAATAGGTAAACAAATATTTACGACTATCATGGAAGCAGCGTTCTATTTGAGTAGTAGTGGTATTTTGATACAAAAAAAAAAGATATTTGTCAATAAAACAAAATACCGTAGTTAATAAGGTATTATTTAATGCAGGGATTCAGAAACTTTTCGGAACTAGAGGCCTCTCTGATAGATGTATGAGTTAAAGGCGAGCCGCTATAAATTAAAATAACTTAATATGTGTAAAGAACATAATCAATTTATTAATTCCCAATGTCTTATTTTTAACTATTCTGACAGGCCGCACGTATATCGACCAGTGGCCGTGTGAGAGCTGCAAAACGCGGTTTGTGCACCTCTGATTTAATCTGATAAAGTTAAATACTAGCCACTGCCAGCAGCTTCGTCCACGTGGACAAGTTACTGTGAGCTAACACGCAGTGGAAGCTCTCAAAAGGAAAAAACATCCCGATTTTGAAAAATCTTCATTGATTTTAGCGTGATAATATAGCCTAAAACCTTCCTCGTTAAATGAGCTATATAAAAGAATTTTTCAAATCATACAAGTAATTCCCGAGATTACCCCCTACAACGTCACAAACTCACGAACTTTACCTCTTTATAATATTAGTATAGATTTTCTATAATCAGATCTGATAAGATCTCATTTTGCCCTCAGAATATTAACTAACCTTATAATTTAAAACGTCTATTTTTTCTGTGCTCGATATTTGAAATATAATGCCGTTAAAACAATAAGAAACTCTTACGGCACAAAATTCTGTATCTTGAAAGATTAATCACAAAAACGAAATACGAAAATATTAATAAAGAAACATCGAATATCGTCCGCAAAGTATCATTGTAAAATGACAAAACGGGATAATTAATTACTACAAAACGGCATACTTACATATCATAATATAGCTCTTGTCATTCACAGAATTAAGACAGATCTAAAGACACCTCATATGTTAACATTCATCAATTCAATTGACAGACATGTCAAAAAACATACACTCAAAAAACGTTACCATATTTTTGAACTGTCGAGTAAAAAATGTGACAGCCCTACGGTTAGTTTATGAGAAGCGGTAACGTTATCGAAGATTCCACTGTTACTTCGTTCAAGTCATTTCAAAATAGCGGTTGCAAACATTTCTTTTAACCTTCCTTTCTATCTCTTTCATAATTTTGCGGCAATTGTATTGACAAGACAGTGACTGCAAGTAATATGCATCCGTCACGATACTGCTGTTGTCAACATTAATGATTTCATACTCAGAATTTATATTTTTCTTTTACAAATCACACATGGTAATTGAAACTGATCTGAGCGAATAGCTGATTTAGGCTGTAGCCAACACACAAGGTTTAGTTTATTGTACAGAGATGGCGCCGTAATACAGATAGCTCGCGCTTTCATTAAGTCGCTATTTTTTAATGGGATGCGGGGGTCGATCCGTTGAAGCTGTAAAGGCCTAGTAAGGCCAATAGTGTAGTCAGTTCGAGAAAAAAAAAGACAAATCAATTAGCCAGGTTTGCCAATTAATTAATTGTCCTCTTTTGTTTCTTATGTTGGGCAAAAAACAGTTGTGGGTTCGACAATTTTTTTATAAACAGGTTTTGCATATACTAAAATCTAGAGTTTCCGACCGCATTTTTAGAGTACAATTATTGTCCAGTCGTTATTTTATTTTACTAGCACCTTTGTATATTTGCTAAATTCTGAAAATATGGGTAATATTAATCGGCTATCAATCTCATCTAAATTGGGAAAAATATTTTTTTAAATATTTTTAACAACTGCATAATAATGTAAGCTTCTCGTGTTCAACATTTCATTAAAATGAAGTTGTTTTTAAAGTAATTCCGAACTGACAGGAAAATGAAAAATACTTTAGATTATATTCGCGATTAGTGATGGTCATAATAATTTTCTATCACGCATCAAATCCACAACCACTGGACTCAATAGCGAAGCTCACTATTAATGCAAAGAATAAACAACACAAATGTATAAGGATTTATTAAGTACAGTTTCATACACGATAAATATTCCAGATATCATTTAAATGAAATATCATTGCTGATTAAGATTAGATTCAGCGCACTAATTCGTTGATTGCAGTGTGGCATTGGAAATGACGTAACACAAAGAAACACTCCCTCTATCGTATACGCACAAGCGATTATTTGAAGTTAAGACAGATATGTGAGGAAACACGACTCAAAATGATGCAAAAAGTATGGAGAGTAGAGATTAGAAGTACTATCTTATATGGGGCGACATATCGAAAAGTGTCCAGCTCTATGCACGAAGTAATAGTTCCAAGACCCTCCAAAATGGCGCTAGCGTACGCAAAGGTTATTGACAGTAGGAAATAATCTTGTAAATCGATACATATATTGTAAAGAGCTAAAGAGTGTGATGAGAGTCTACAAGAGAGTAATCTCAAGAACTACTGGTCCGATTAAAAAAACTCGTTCATTGTTAAATAGCTCATTTATCAAGGAAGGTCATATGCTATATATAATCACGCTAAGATCAATGGGAGCGGAACACCAATGATTTTTATTTTAAAATCGGGATTTTTTTTCCTCTTCAGAGCTTCCGCTGCATGTTAGCGTTAGCCCAAAGTAACTATGATTACGCGGAAGAATTCACGGGCAGACGCTAGTATACCATAAAATAACTGCTGTCACAAAACATAGAATGTTATAGAATTTTTATAAAATTTAAATAGTGATTTTCGAGTGTTTATTTTTATAAAACTTGTTGAAATAATTGAATAACAATAAACCCTATTGCTACTGCAGCGCCATTATAATTTAATGCACTTTGACAAACCATTTTTCATACACAGAGATGGTTCTCCTTATCCCTACACTATATAGTAAAAAGAGACGTATTTTTTTTAAATCGTATCGTTGACTGTATTGTAACATAAAAACAATCCTGTCGCACAGACGTTAAGCATAGTGCATCAGTATCGTTTCGTATAAAACAAATTAAAGGTTATTTTTAGAAGTCCCCTCTGTTTACAATTTGCATCGCGATTAGTGTCTCGAATACTTCGAGATACTATAAACAATTACAATATATTAATAGAAGTTTATACCTAACTGCTTCATGTATAAACCAGAATTTCGTTTGAACTGTTCAGTGTCATCACTTACTTTTTTTTTCTAGAACTGACTACGCTATTGGCCTACCAAGATCTTAATAGCTTCACCAAACTACGATCACTTACTAGTTTCGGGAGACTTCCTTTTTTTTTCTGCGTCTAATAAATGCATACAAACGAGCAGCTCTTGTATGTATATAAATTATTTTGCATATCTCTGAAATTCCTCTAACGATTTGTATCTACTTTAATACATAGATAAGAATTTGCTTGTATTTGTATAAGGGGGCGTTCATAAATTACGTGAGGTTACGTTGGAGAGAGGGGGAGTCTCGGCAAATATCACGCAATTTTTTTTCTGATTGAACTAGTAAATAAAAGCACGAAGCAAATTTGTTTTTTTCTTTTTACAATAACAATCCAACGCGTTTACGTAAGAAACTCACATTTTGAAAAATCTCACGTGAGATTGGGGGATGGGGGAGGGGGTTGAATAAAATCTCACGACATCTCACCAGGGGGGAAGGAGGGGCAGAAAATTTAAAAAACACCTCACGTAATTTATGGACGCTCCCTAAAGGTGTTTTCCACAAACAACACACGATATTACGAAAAAAAAACGAAACTAATTATTAGAGCCTATATCACATAGCGCCATCTCGTAAATTTTGGTAGTATTTGCATTGTAGATAATAGATGATACTGGTACATCAAAATTATGTGAGATGGCGCAGGTTTTATTTTATTTTTATTGTAATCAACAAATCAATCCTATTGTTCCGTATTCTTTATAGATTTTCACATCAGGAGAGTCACTGATGCACTATCATTACCAGGTTTACAACATCTTGGTCTCATCCAAAAAGAAATGGTCCAATTTGGCAAGATGCTGTCACAAATACCTATGCTTTGACAATTAAAAAATAGTACCATATGACGTTATCCAAATAGGAATATATGCAGCTTTTATTTAATAGCAACAATGTTTTTTTTTTCGATCTGACTACACTATTGACCCAGTAAGGTTTTAACAGCTTCACCGGACTACTCCAATGCAACTACCTATTGTATTAATCAACCGAATGAAGCTTGGTTGCTTGAGCCAAATCATAATCAAAAAAGGCGAAATCAAAATACTTAGGTACTTTAATTATGCACTATCTTTTGGAAACTTACGAGATTGGAAAGTCCTTTTTTGTCCGGGTTTAATCTCTGTATTGATTCAACCGATTTTAATAAGACTTTTACTGGCAAATAGATGTATTTTCAGAGTATTATTAAGGCAACACATAATTAAGCTTTTCTTAGGGGTTAAACAGTGATTCAAAAAAATCAACAAAATTACTTTAAATCGGTATAGGTAATGACAACATTGCAGGTAAAAAAATAAAAACAGCACACAATTAATCTATACAAAAAGATCCTACAAAACTATAAAAAAAGCCTTTTGAATAAAACGAAGTCTCGTGCATCTACTCTAGTATTTTAGTACCATTATCATTTATTTATATACCATTATAATTTAATACCATTATCAACTAGGTAATCTATATCTACGTATATAAAAATTAACTTTTCTTACTTTATATGTCCCGTATTTCATAGACCATTTATTGGAAGCACTTTACAACAGATGGCGCGTGAAACGTTTCATTGCAAAGAAAACGGTAACTACGTTGTAGGCAAAAATTAGTACAAAAATACTTTTTACAGATCGCTATATTTTGTACGTTTACTATTTCGAGAGCTTTCTATAAACTAGTCATTTTGTTAAATCTACGATCTCTATTAATAGTTTTTTTTTTGTATCATAGGAGAGAAACGGACAGATGGGTCACCTGATTTTAAGTGACAACCACCGTCCATAGACACTAGCTACACCAGGGTTGCCATCCTGTATTTGGGGGAGGGGAAATCGAGGGAGAAGTGTGGGTTGAAGAGAGAGAGAGGAGGTAGGTCTGCGGCACTCTCAATGACCGAACGAAACGCAACAATGCAAGCACTGTTACATCACGTCGGTGCGCTGTGAGAGGGTGGTACTACCCCGGACGAGCCCACCCATTCATTCTGAAGCCAGTAATAGTTTCAGCATGGCTCTACCACCTTGAAAAATAGTGTACGTAAAGAAGTTAGTGGCAAATAGCATTAATAATAATAGCATTTGAGCAACATCTGTACATAAACTAATATGTATATGATGTTACGAATAACAAAATAACTTAGAGACACGAATAGAAGGGACCTACCATATTACAAGAGAATCTGGAATTTTGCCAACAATTACAGGACTAAAATTGCCAACAGTTCAAGCGAAATTCCAAGCATTTCGCATAGAAAGTCCTAATAGAACAGTATTGAAAAAAATATAATGCCGTATTATATAACTTTTTTTCACAATTATGTTTTAAACGCACATATATTTAGCAGAGAAATACTGCTAATATTATAATAAAGTACTTGGGCGACCGAGCCTAGCTCGGCTCTTTAAAAAAACATTTTTAATTAAACTGTTAGGTTTGCCTTATAAAATTAACATTGTTTACAATATATATATATCCTCTGCTGTCACTCGGATTTGAACTGTCAATCCACGCGTATTTAAGCAACGTTACGTTTTAAATGCACCGCGCTTGCTGTACGTTCGCCATCTTGCTCTTTTGTCTCGCTTTAGTTAGGTTACATTAGACTTGCGAAAAAGGATAACGCGAACTTGCCTCGGCCGAGCGCATTCATTTAATACGAAACCTTTTTAAAGCAATTATTCAATATGTATTAAAAAAAATTGTAATAACACCGTTAGAGTGTATGTCTTAAACAATATTCATTTAACTATAAGTCAATCGTTTTTAAAACACAACAAATGCTCGCTATTATAGATTAAAAGAGCCCATAACGCCCTGCATCGTATGACAACAATCGTGTAACATGGCCTTTACTGTCGCTTCTATAAAGGCAGGAAGTAGTGAAATGAATACATTTACAAGCGTGATATAACATACGATTTACACAGTTATATGTATGTGCATAAATAACATATTTCGCACCTTTAATAAAAAAAAAGGGAAAAATGCATTTAAAGTTTGACCACATTTATACATTCGACTTAAATTTATCTTAAAAATAACCGTCTATATATAGAAAGACAATTCTAAAAGTAGGAACAAGTGGTGTAATTATATTGTTATTTAAGCCTTAAAGAAAACATAATTGTTATTGTTAAAAAAAAGACGTTTAAATAAGCATTTAAAAAAGTTCGTAATTATTTCATTTTTTTGTAAAATCTAACTAATATTATAAAGCTTATCGGTGTTATTACAAAAAAGATAAATGCGTATTAAATACTTGCTTGAAATACTACTATGTACTATATGCACTGCGCTCGCCCGAGGCAAATTCGTGTTATCCTTTTTTCGCAAGTCTAACCTAACCTAATCAAAGCGAGACAAAAGAGCAAGATTCAGCGAGCGCGGTGCATTTAAAACGTAGCCCTTTTAAAGCAAGTATTCAATACGTATTTAACTTTTTTGTAATAATACCGTAAGAGTTTGTCCGCTTGAATGAGCTAATCTCAGGATCTAATTGTACTAAAATTATTTCAAGGTTAGATAGCTTATTTATCGAGGAAGGCTATAGGGATATTCAATGTATATCATCACGCTAAGACCAATAGGAGCGGAGCAACAATTAAGAACGTTCCAAAATCTGGATTAACCTACGTAATTATTTTCACCTTCTACGTAGTCGCGAGTTAAAGTTAGCGTTACCCCAAAGAAACTATTCTACGTGGACGAAGTCATATACATAATAGCATAATGCACTACGATAAGTGTAGTTCGGTGAACCTGTTAAGACCTTGCTATGTCAACAGCATAGTCATTTTGAGGAAAAAAATACGATAGTTAGCATAAAATTGAATTAAGTCGCAATGTTACTGAAAAAACTATGTATAGTATATTTCTCAAAATAAAATGACACTAATCTGATATAATGCGTTTTTCATACAAATTAAAGTAAATAAGATAACAATATTATATCAAAGCATCGACTTGTTTCATTTCACTTCACTTTATAATCACTATCTTAGGGGTATGCTGTTCAAAGGTTTAAATTAAAGAGGGAACAACAGTCATATATATATATATATATACGTAGTTTTGATCGCATTGAAGCGGCTGTTGAATTGTGCGTATTCATTTTGCTATGTAAATTTACTTTCTGGTGAAAATTCGAAAAACAAAATGTTGTGCGATTACTTAACTGTGATTTATATTTACAAGTATACGTTTTTTCAGCTGATTAGTTATTAAAACGCGTGGTCCAAAACAAATAGTATCAGGCGAGGTCGTGAGCAAACTCTAAAACCTATATAACATTATGCAGTTCCATATATTTAGCGGGATCTTGGGATGTCATGTAATTGATTTTATATTTTATTCATGATCTTGTGTTATTTGAATCTATATTTTGTAATATTGGTGGTGTTTTAGGTTAGGTTTTAGAAAATTCCAACAGAGGGCCACCACCTTGTTAGAACATTGAAATTATCGAAAGACGTATGTAACATCATTCTCTACTCGACAATGCCAGTAATAATCCGAAACATAGCCCTAACCTAACCTAAAGATGGCCATAAAGGCCCATAATGAAACCGCCATAAAGGCAATAACATCATTAAAAAATCCACTCTAAAATAATAAATAGTTAATTTAAATAAAAATACTAAATAGTTAAGTTAAAATAATACTAAATAAATAAAAAACAGCCAGTAGTTGCTCACAGGTGCGATTTATCACGCAGATAATTAAAAAACAAAAGTCTGTAAAACAGCAAAACGTCTGCAAAACAGAAAAGAGGAGAAAAAAAATCCGGAAGATTGGTTGCCAAAAAAATATATAAAAAGAAACCAATTAAAAAAAAAGATTTTGAACTTGAAGGTAAAGAAACAAACGGGTCACCTGATAGTAAGTGATCACCATCGACCATGGGGACCTGCTACACGAAGTGCAATGTCGTGCGTTGCCGGACATTGAAAAAGTAGTAAGCTACTTTCTTGAAGTTTTGTAGGTTATATTGTTCCGGAATCGACTGAGAGTTTATTAAAAATCAACGTACGTGGAAAAAACAATTGCAAAATCCAGAGATGAGGCGACATCCAACTTTCAAGATGACTTAGATGGAATGCCAATTTGTGACGACTCATTCGGAAGTGGAACTCGGCGGCAGATAGCAATCGAAAGGTTTTATATATTTCTTTTTAATATTTATCACCTCAGCACGTCGTAATTCCTTAAAAGATTTGAAAAAAAAAATCTTTTAATTGGAACAGAATTATTTTCAAGGGATCTCATTTTAAGTTGATAATCATCACTCTCAGTCTGTAAGAGACTCACTACATGACCATAGTCCTCTTCCCTAAGGAAAGTATGGGTGTAATCACCGCGCCAGCCCACGACGTTTTGGCGATTTGAGATAAATCCACAGTTTTATGTCTCACCACATACAGTAATACTATAAGAACATTACTCAGGTTCAGATTTCCTCACGATGTTTTGATTCACCATCCACAGGTATTATTACTAATTTGAATTAGGAAATGTACGCGAAATCATAAAAATTCCTTAGTACATACCGGAGTTCGAACCTGCGGACATCGAACGATATTCCAACGGTCAAACCACTAGACCACCACGACTTCGAAAACAGACTAAACCTCCTCGGAATCAAATAGGAATTGAGATATTGGTAGTTTTATATCAATCTAAGACTAAGTAGTTTTCTAACCATTGCCAAAGACGTCTTGCAACATTTTTTAGAGCGTATTTCGATTTTATTAAAGTGTTAAAACATCTTTAAACGCGTCGAGCGATATTTTTGACAGGAGATAGTTATAATTTTGCGTTATGACATGCTAGTAAAGCGTGACCGAGCGTAATGCACTTCCGTCAGACTAGCGACAGTAGTATAGTGGCCTGCGTACTGTTATATGGATTTGGCCGAAGGCCTTTTAAAAAGCTATATTTATAAAATAAATAGTTTATTGAAGGATTACACAATTATAATTATTAAATAAAAGGTAATTAACAAAATGAATACTAATTAGGGCAAGTGTCAACCGCGCGGATAATGGATTTGAACTCACGTTCCCGATCATGTCACAACGAAAGAAAGTTCAAGAGGTTTGCATCGAAATAGAGTTCCTTTGTCATTTTACGTATGGGAACCTTTATAACAGTACGTCTAAGATTGATGTTTTGTATTGACATTGTGCATATGTTTAATTAATAAACTGTATAACAATGTACATAATTATTGTTTCTGAGTGTCAATAGACGTGAAATAATACACTTATTTCACTGTTTTGAATTTTCACTTCTGTCGCCAGTCGTAATGACTGTCTCGACTGTTTTATTTTTCAATCTTACATGTTATGTATTAGCTTCCACATTTAGATTGCGTCGGTTTGCACTTAGATATGTACTGATAATCACGGAACCTCGCGGTGACGTCACGCCGTGTCGAACATTGATAAAAAAAATAAATACATTATCTAATCTGTGCAAATGTGTATTACAAACTTCACTATCTGGAATAATTGGTTTTTATCAGCCAAAGCCAAGGTATATCAGGTTTGTTTTTTTTTGTGAAAATATGCGTATAATTTTTTTTCTATTTGTAAGTAGGCTAAAATCTGCATCCAAAGTTTTATGTTATTTATTATTTCTTTAGGTATGGCCTGTGTAGGCAATTTCGCCAAACTTACAACTTAATGCCAAACATTCAGTGTAACAATGTGGAATAATCTGAAATAACAACATATCAACATACATAAATCACCAAAAGGGGATAAGTGCTATGTTGTGAATTGCACAGAGATTATTTACAAAATATATTGGGTAATATACATACATATAAAGTTTCATGTTCTTAGCCCCAGTAGTTAGAGTTATGGATTTATATGTCAGTAGATCAGCTTTATTTTTTATATGTGATAATAAATTAATAAAAATAATATAGACAATATCATTGTCTAAATGTCACTCCCACTAATGGTCAAAAGGTCTTGTACAAAATGTGCTATTGTTTAATAATAATAAATATATTTATATTTTTCAAATAAAATGATGTCACCAAAATACATTAAATTTTCTTCAGAATGTTTTCCTTCTCAGTCAGACTATAATGTCAACAGTTATGTTCAATTACAAATTAGAGAATGTGCATGAATTCCATACGAAAACATTATACAGAAGATATAAATTATTCAAAATTGTCATTAATATGATAATAATAGATAAGAGACTTTGTAAGGATGGAAAGATATTTTTACTCTATTGCATTAACAATTAATAAACAGGTTTGGATAAAAATTTACAGCAATATGTGTTACAAATTACATGCAGATAATGTATGATGTCATTGTTTATTGAAAGCCTTTATAAGTAACCACCAGTTTATCACAAAAATGCTAGATTTGGATTGGATTAGATGAATTTACGATATCCAAGTTGAGGTTCCAAAGTTTATTAGGGACCAACTTACCTGATTGTAAACTTAAGCTCCATGTTAAACTGGTTTTGGAGTCAAAAGGCTATCATAGAGTGGATTAATATGTGAATGTGTCATTCCAATATATATACATACGTATGTGCAAAAGAGAAACCCGATCGTGTTTCTTGCCAGTTCTTCACCATGACTGGATTGTTTACAGAACCTGTGACAATTTTGATAATCATAAATGCCTTATTAGGGCCTAAACTGATTAAGTTATTTTTCATTTTGAAAGCATTACACAATGAGATATTCTTTGAGGATATAACACTATAAATTAAATAAAAGAAATAGGTATAAATTATCATTTTAAAAGTATTAAATGAATTTGACAGTTTGTAATTAAGGTAAAGAATAGCTTTTTAATTACCTGATGTCATCACCAGACTAGTGTGATGTTTACTGATATCAATAAGGAAACAATTTCATATAATTATTTGCAAAGACCATTATACATTTTCTAACAAAAACTTGCTCAATATATATGTAATGAAATTACTTAACTAAAAGTGTACAAACACTCACCCTCAAACTTTTGCAGTCCTTTGTTATCAGAAGATTAAATAACAAAGAAAATTTAACTTAATGTTTACAATTATCCAAAAGTGTTAAGGATAATCTCTGAAAGCATCACATTAATTTTGATAAACTTTTATTGACAAACAGAAAACTTTTCATAATATTATGTAAGTGCCATATCATTAGACTTTTCAATTGAGTAAGATGGTAAAATTTAACCCCTACTTAGGTTTATTAATTAGGTTATAGGAGTTAAGAAGTAATGACAGAATAAGGTAGTCCAGTGAAGCTGTTAAGACCTTGCTAGGTCAATAGAGTAGTCAGTTTGAGTAAAAAAAAATGACAGAATAAGAATACTCAAAACCAAAGTCACGGGCACCAACTACTTCAATTAACAGAATAAAAACTATTAATTGATTATTTGATAATATTTAATTATTTGATAATTAATTGTTGTACTTAATATGGAGGTAAAGCATATTTCAATTAATAATTTCATTAAATTGGAAAATGCTACCACAATAATTTGTTAAGTTTAAAAAAAATTAAGAACATTACTTTTTAAGACTAGTAATACACACCATATTCATAGAGACATCTGTAAAACAGATGTGTTTTTAAATGGAATTATATACTAAATCTAGTACCTATGTACAATAATATTATAAATAAAATGTAATATTTCATTTCATTATTTTCATTGATTTTTGCATATTTTAGTGAATATAAAATAACAGCTTCAATTACAAAGAATGCAATTTTATCAATGAAATTAACACAATTGTGTTATTTAGACTAACTTACAGAAAATTATTACTCAAATTTGACAGAATCTTACAATGATTACTAAACCTGGACGGAGGCAAAACCTGTTTTGAGGTAATTTCTGAGAAATCTTTTTTCCTTAATACAGGCCTAAATCATAGCGTAATATAATGATTCGATCGACTGAGACAATAGCACTGTTGTCGAAAATATAACCATGGAATTATACTTTCACCGATCTCTCGACAATAACGAGATAGTTATGATATATTCTCAATAGAGAAACAAATTAGAAATTGTTGTCAAATATTAATTTACACACATTTTATGACAAAAAACTACTTACCTTTTCTAATATTGCGATGAGGAACGACAGTAAAACGGCAAAATCATAGAATTCTTTGGTTTTAAATATGATAAGAACACGACAAAACGTAAATAACTAAAATATCTTTGTCCGTTTAGCTCGCGTTTTACTTCACACAATATGGACACTATGTTAAGATTGTTCACACAATATTTACCGCTGATGTGTAAAAAATGAACAAATAAACACGCGCGTGAGACCATACGAGCAATAACACGACGTTATCGTACGCTCAAAAAGTATTGTCGTTCAATCGTTTTACAATATTCTACACAATTCATAAAAGTCAAAATTCTTTTGAATTGATTGATTGATTCGATCTATTCTATGATTCGTTCATAAGTTCGAGTATGTTCGTTCAGAACAAAGATTACATCAATGTAATACTTACTCTGTGGTACTACTAACTGCATCTCCGCTAGGAGTAATATTATTCTGTGCTGCATATGTTCTTCTAAATGTGTAAATAAGATTATTTAAGTTTTAGATGTGAATGTTAGTAATATTGCTTTTAAAATTGTTAGAATTAATATTGCTTTTAAAATTTTATTGTCCATCATTAGTATTTGTACATTCTAAGGGATTTTGATGACATACCATGGCACCGCACCGCGCCGTGCGCCTTTCAGGTTGATTATCGATGTAAGCTTTTCGCTCATTTCTTTGTTCCGTGATTTAATCGAATTTTATGAGCATTAATTGATTATAATGACAAATATAATTTGTCAATGGAATGTGTGATCTATTTTCTTGCTTTAATATCTGAGATCATCTCATACTTAAAGTGATAATAATAAATTTTATATTAATATTATATTGTCAAATAAGAACATATTTTATCTGTGACTTTTTATTTAGTATAATGTTAATCCATAACAAATTTTGTCATCGGTTAGGGTTGTGAGATTAATGAAAAAAAAATCGATTAATTAGAAATCGACTTTTCTTTTTTCAATAATAATAGATTTTTTCAAAAATCGATTTTATTGAAAATAAATAATCGATTTCTGGAAAAATCGATTTTTATAATATTTAAAAATAGACATGCTTTCCATATTCCTATAATAAACCTAAAGATTCAAAATAACAATTTATCAGATTAAGAATCAAATAAAATGATACGTATCAAAAATAACCATTTCAAAACAAAATAAAAGTGAATGTTCCTTTAAACTTTCAAGGTAAAGAATATAGAAACTAAATACCATAGAAATTTTCAGTACTATTAAACATTATATCGTAATAAAAATGAAATGATAAACATCCTAACAAAATGACAACATTATTAATTCTAACTGTAAAATTCAAAACTGTTGGGACGTGTTCAGTGTAATATAATGATGATAAAATAAAAACACTGACTTTGCAACCGAAACTTTTAATATCCACTTCTTTTGTCGAGGAAAAATTTGTATATATATGACATCGAATATGTCGCTGTTTTTCTAAAAGGCCAGAGACAATTTTTATGGCCAGCACGCTACACCACCCTCCCCTACGGAGTAAAGAAAGCCCAGTATATAAACATTTACAAAGTATGACGTTATACACGGACCTGCCCTAGCCGCCTAGTACAGCAACAAGTACGAGTGCACGAGACCCTACGCGCCCACCCTCCGGCTGCAGCGCCAGCGAAGATTCTCTTCACTAACTGCACCGGCCAGTGAAGTCCTCAAGACGACGGATCAGCCGTGTGGCTCATGTAGTCACAAAAGTCTGCACGGCGGCAGAAGATTTGAAGACCACCACCTACTGCTATGGACCATAAACCTGGCAGTAGGCGGCCAAAAGGCCCTTTTCAGGACCGCCCAGAACCACCCCCACCCACGACGACCCGGCAAGCGACTACGAACAACGAGCCCAGTACGCCCACGACGACCTCAAGCAAGACCCCCGGACAACCGAGAATTGAGAAGCGCCCACAACCGGCCTCTCCCGATGAAGAACCAGCGGCACCCAGAACATGTACCCCCTCACCCGCCCCCGTAAGGAGCGCGTCGGCTGCGGCAGAAGCGATCTCGCCTAGAGAACGCTACGAGAGAGACATAGTGATGGTCGCCCAACTGCATTCAACCGGAATACTCTCCGACGAGCTCATCCGCTGGATGGCCCTGTTCCTGCGGGTACAGGAGGCGGTGATCGAAGGAAAGGAACCGGTAGGAGGAGACCAAGAAACCCTACAACTAGCAATCAAAGAAATTCTAGCTCTGCCAGAACACCCACGCACCACCCACGCGCGTAGCCCACTAGGCCGCGCGGCGAGACGGCAACGTGAGGACGATGACCACAATGAAGAGGAGCGCCGTGTTCGCCGACGTACCCAGTCGGCCGCTCCAACTATTAGAAGTCCACCAAGCACGTCAATACAACAGACACCGAGAGCGAAGATAACAAAGCCAACGGCGGAGAAAACCACTAAACCAAAGGAACAGAGAGCGACTATGGCACGCCCCCACCCTAAGGGTGCAGATTCCAAGGCCAGAGCCCCCACCGCCCACACAAGCGGCGACGTCACGCAGAAAGCCAAAACAACACCATCCAATCAGAGACCTCCATTCATGACTACAGCAGTGGCACGGAACCCTAAAACGACGATAGCAATACCGATATGTAAGCCACGACAAGGCGCGAGCGAGATAGCAACTAGCTCACAAAGGCTCTCATCACGGTATAGCCCGACGAAGTCATATGCGCTAGCGACATCTTTGAGTAAAACCAGCGAGATCCCAACCAATCAAACATCGCAAGATAAAACGAGATCCGAGCAACAGGTCACCGCCGAAGTAATTGAGACTGCAGAACCCCAAAGAAGCCAGAAATACCCGCCGATAGTAGTGGAATCGCTTCCGAACTGGGAAATACATTTCGAAGCGATTGCAAAACAACTTGGAGAACCTGCGAACGCGCGTCCCTTTGGCGCCGGGGTACGCTTCATACCACAAAGAGAAGAGGAATATCGTATAATACAGAGATATCTGAGCGACCTCGAAACAACAGAGAAGATCGAGTGGTTCTCGTACTCTCTGCCTGATGAGAAGAGTCTAAAAATAGCCATCAGAGGGCTACCTAATGGAACTGACCCTGAGAAAATCAAGAGAGCCCTAGAACAAAAAGGATTCCAGCCTGAGACCATAAGAAACATCCGGGCACGAGGCGACCGCCCGGGCAGTATATATCACGCTGCACTCAAGAGAACTCCGAACCTAATTCCGGCAATATATAATGTTCAAGATCTACTCATGATGACTGGCATCCGTATCGAAGCCTGGAGGGGCAAAGCCGGCCCCGCCCAGTGCCACAGATGCCAATCCTTTCGACACAGCTCGCAACAATGTCATCGACAGCAGGCCTGTGTGAGGTGCGGCGGGCCCCACTATGCGGCCAACTGCGACCGCGCATTGAGCGAACCGGCAACCTGTGCCAATTGTGGGGGGCCACACCCGGCAAACCACTATACGTGTCCTGTTCGAAAGCGTGAGGCGCGCAACAAAAGAGCGAGAACACTGGCCAGATCAGGAAGAAGAGGGCAAATTATACCGCAACAAAATGCAGTGGTTGAGACGGCACCGGCCTCATTAATGGCGCCGGCAAACAATCCTGCACAACGAAGCGAACAGACAGCCCAGAGTAGGATGTCCAAGAAACGCTCAAAAAAGAAGCCGTCAACTCAGAAAACCTTAAGCGGGAAAGAAAACCCAGCCGAACAATACGCAAAGATGTTAGAAGCCTTTAAAAACTGCCTCCTCTCCACGCAAGAAAGCGATGGAGCTCCGAAGGAGGCATTCAGAGGACTCATTAACCTATTCAATACTAATGGATAGTATGGAACGCCAATACCAGGAAAACCTAAGAGTAAGAAGGCCAAGCGCAAGCGCGCACACTCTTTCGCTCCACCCAGAGCGATAGTGAGACCGCCGTTCAAACTGAAAGCCAAGGATGACACTAATTAATATTAGTGACACCACTCTCGACCCTCCTTAGAATAAGGAGGCGAACAATTACCACCTAAAGAGGGGTACACCCTGATGGTTTCCCCGCACCCGCCCTGCGTAAGGGTGGGAGCGAGAAGATTGCAAGAGAGACGTTATACACATATTTACATTAAGTATAAAAAAGTAAAGTGTACAGAAATAGAGATTTAGAGTTACAAAGAATTGATATAAAAACATTAAGTTACAACAAAGTCTTAAAAAAAAATTATAATACACCTAAATTAGTTATAATGGCAATAATACAACTATATACATAAAAGTTCTTTACAAATCTAGCGTCGGTTTAAATTTAACACGACGTCCAGATCGAGTAACGTAGGGTGAGGGTAATAAATTGTCTATAGGTGGCTTGAGGATAGGAGGAACGGATGTGACTGGTGAAGATGGTGGAAATAAGGGTTGAGGAGTAACTTCCGAGAAGAAAGCAGGTTTTACGCGATCGATACTGACTACTACTTTCTTACCCTTGATGTCCAAAATGAGCGTTTTGCCGTCACTTGACCGTACAAGAACTTGATATGGTAAAGTATAAGGCGACTGAAGAGGGCGTCGAACAGCGTCATCACGCAAGTATATATGCGTAGCTGTTGATATGACCTTGAATAAGAACGACTTTTGGTTACCATGGCGAGATGCCGGTACTGGTCGAATGTTCGACATATGTTTACGTATCCTAACGACCAAATCAGCTGGATCTTGACCGATACTAGAGTTCTGTGGTGCAACAATTAGTTCCCCTGGGAGTCGCAATATTACACCGTACATGAGTTCAGCGGCTGTACACTTGAGGTCCTCTTTAAAAGCGGAACGCATGCCTAGAAGTACGAATGGTAGAGCGTTCAGCCAGGACTGTTCATGGCACATTAAAGAGGCCTTAAGTTGCCTATGAACGCGCTCTATCATACCGTTTGCCTGTGGGTGATATGCGGTTGTCCTTCGTCGTATAGTGACAAAAGTGATGAGGAGTCTGCGGAGTAAGTCAGACTCAAATTGAGTACCCTGGTCGGTCGTGATACAGAGTGGTATGCCAAATCTAGTGATCCATTCTCTAGTAGAAGTCTCTACCACTTCTTCTGCGGTTATGGAACGCATCGGCCATACTTCTGGCCACCTCGTTACCCGGTCTATTGCATTTAAGCAATAGCGATAACCATCGCAAATAGGTAGTGGTCCTATGATATCCATATGGACATAAAGGAATCGACCAGATGGGGTTTTAAAATTACTGAGGGGAGCAGTATTATGCCTGGAGACTTTACTGCGTTGGCAGGCAGGACACGCTCGTGACCACTCGCGACATTCCTTATTAACTGATGACCAAACATACCACTCAGTGACAAGGCGGGTGGTAGCTCGTGCGCCGGGATGGCTCAAATTATGCAGCTTATTGAAGACAACCCGCCGCAGTTCTGGAGTCACATATGGACGCGGCCAATCTGTGAAAACATCACAAAAACGCTAGTACCAGGAATATTAACTTTGGTAAGTTTAAGGCTTGAACCGTTTTTCAACAAATTTTGAAGTTCTTCATCAGTGCCTTGAGAACGTGCTAAGGTTTCATATTTTTGATCTAATGAAATTGCCTCAATTCGTGACATGGCAACAGCAATGAGGTTTTCAGAACCTTTAATGTACTGAATGTCAGTTGTGAATTGACTGATGAAAGATGGTTGGTTCAGCTGTGCAGACTTCTCTCATCTTTGTACAAAAGCGTATAACAGAGGTTTGTGGCCAGTGAAAATGGTTGCATTGCTAACTTCTAAAATATAACGAAAGTGTTGTACACTTTCGTATATTGCTAATAGCTCTCGGTAATAAGCAGGCCACTGTGATTGTTTGCAAGTCAACTTTTTAATGAAAAAAGCTAAAGGATACCATTGACCATTGACTTGTTGCTACAAACACGATCCCACGCGAATGCTGGAAGCATCTGTGAACAGACCGAGCGGTGTATCGTTAATTGGATATTGAAGTAAAGTTGTCTTTGAAAGACTAGTTTTACAGACTTCAAAAAGCTCCAACAGCTTGGGCGTCCATAAAAATGGTTTTGCTCCTTTACTGTTGGTGGCGACAACTGCGTCAATGAGTGGTGCTTGAAACTGTGCAGCATGAGGTATGAAGCGGCGATAAAAATTTATCGTACCGAGAAAACGTCGTACACCTTGGATAGTTTTAGGCGGTGAATAATTCAGTAAAGCTTGTACTCGATCCTGAGGAGGGCGAGTTCCTTCTGAGTTAATGGTGTAACCCAGAAAAACTACTTCTTGGGCACCAAAAAAAAACAATTAAGTTCTATTTTAAATTTTCATATTAATTATAGTGTGATTGACAAAATTAAAATTGAAGAATCTGTTTATTGAATAATTTCAATAATAATTTATAGGTTTCTAAACTTATCGATGTCGAGTTTACCATAAGACATTTTTAGTGAACATGTTAAAGTACATTGTACTCGCATGACAGACCTTTTTAGTTTTATTGAAATTTTTAATTTTACAGAGAGCGGTATTTGGCTGTCATAAGAACCACAACAATCATTATAAGATATAGTAACTCATGTTACTTGTAAGGCAGTGGGATGTTTTCATTCTATGTTCTTTTTAAATTTGTAGTTTCACTACAAAAATTTTTATTCTATTGAACAGGACATGCATATTTCTATGGTATTATTCTTTTTCGTTATAAAATACTTTTGCCAGCCGCCTTTAGGTGTTTTGCAGCTAGAAAACATTTTAAATTTTTACAACTATATTATGAATAATGAACTTATTTTGAGGTTTTTTTACATCCGTCGCATAGATGTTTATGATAATCGATTTAAATGCGTAATTTATATAATAGATTTTATAAAAAATCGATTAATATTAATATAAACATCGATAATAAAAAATCTATTATAATAAAGTAATAATCGATTTAAATAAAAATCGATAATTTTTTAACATCCCTATCTTCAGTATAAAATTCACGAATATGTTAAATTAAAAAAACAAATGTATATATGCTATATTAAATAATATCAAATAACCTTTTAAACGATTCATATCTTCATCTGCACACCAAATGCCCTACTGAATTGTACTAAATAACAAGTGAGAAAATAATAGTAGACAGAAGAATACTACTCCTTTATTATATCTCAACCAAATAATTACTAATATACCTATTAGAAATTTGTTGCATTTTACAATACACTGTAGCGTGCTGGCCATTAAAAAATATCTATGGCCCTTTTTGAAAAACAACGACATATTCGTTGTCATGACAGATACAAATTTTTCCTCGACAAAAGTGGATATTAAAAGTTTCGGTTGCAAAGTCAGTGTTTGATTTTATCATAATTTCACATCGAACACGCCCCAAAATTGGTGACCTCCGACGCATGTGATTGACGCTCAAACATTATCGAGCAATCACAATTTTCACAACTGAACGGCGAGGCCCTATACAACGGTGACTTCTACACTGCACCGACGAATTTCACGACGGCCAACTACGCAGAGGAAAAGACCCCTGCATGACCCGTGACTCATCCACTTCAAACACAACGGTGAGATATTTCCTGTATTGGACGTGTAGTAGAAATAACTCATAACCACTCGACGAAGGAAACGAACGAGAACTGTATCTCAGCTTGCCAAATATTTCCTGAACCGTCAACCGTCTACAACATGGACTCACCAGCAATGCAATTGGCTTCGCTTAAAGAGATGGTGCAGCAACTTACTCATGAAATAGCATCACTAAAAAGCCAAAAGCAACGTGTATCCAGTAGCCGCTCTGTTTCGACCAGCAGAAGACGACACCATTCACCTGCGCTACGATGTTGGTATCACAACAAATTTGGTAGGCAAGCCAAGAAATGTATTCCTCCTTGTAATTGGAGTGAGGAAAAACTCAAGCAGCAATCAGAAACGACGGACACTGATTGCTGTTCGTTAGACCATAAGAACCGCCGCTTATTTGTTACTGACAGGATCACGAAACATAGGTTCCTTGTCGATACGGGGTCTGATCTATGCTGTTTCCCTTATAGCTGGTTACGAGAAAAAAGATGCCCCTCTAATTGGGAGCTCAGTGCCGCTAACGGCAGCTCAATTAGAACTTATGGCGCCGTCACTCTCCGACTCGACTTGGGACTACGCCGTGATTTTAGATGGGAATTTGTAGTCGCAGATGTCAGTACTGCCACTATTGGCGCAGATTTTTTGGCACACTACCATCTTTTGCCAAACTGTCACAACAAGAGGATAGAGGATGGTAAGACTGGTCTGTCAGCAAACGCTTCCACAGCCATTATTGAACATTCTAGCGTTAAGGCAATAGGTCCCTCCGATTCTGCATTTGCACAAGTGCTTGCCAAATTCTCAGATATTTTCCTACCTCCCGGTCTTCCTCGCTTTCATAAACACAACACAGTCCACCATATCCGGACTACAGACGGACCTCCAGTATCATGTCGACCTCGTCGGCTAGCTCCTCAGAAACTTACTGCTGCTAAGAGCGAATTTGAAAGCATGGTACGGAACGGCATTGCCCGCCCGTCTCAAAGTGCTTGGTCCTCTCCGCTTCATATGACGGTCAAGAAAGACATTTCTTGGCATCCTTGCGGTGATTATCGCGCTTTAAACGCGCGAACCATACCTGACCGTTATCCCGTCCGACATATGAACGATTTCAGCCACAATCTAGCAGGTTCGAAAATTTTTAGTACCATCGACCTGGTAAAGGGGTACCATCAGATTCCAGTATACCATGAGGATATCCCGAAGACCGCCATTGTTACACCATTTGGCCTCTTCAAATTCCCCTATATGACCTTCGGTTTACGCAACGCTGGACAAACGTTCCAAAGATTCATTTATGAGGTCACACAGGGATTGGATTTCGTTTTCCCGTACGTGGATGATATCCTCGTATTTTCTGAGAACGAATCTCTGCACAAAGAGCATCTCAGAATGTTGTTCAAACGCCTACAATATTATGGCGTCATAGTGAACGCATCAAAATGTGTGTTTGGTGCCTAAGAAGTAATTTTTCTGGGTTACACCATTAACTAAGAAGGAACTCGCCCTCCTCAGGATCGAGTACAAGCTTTACTAAATTATTCACCTCCTAAAACTATTAGTGGAGTACGACGTTTTCTCGGCATGTTAAATTTTTATCGCCGCTTCATACCTCATGCTGCACAGTTTCAAGCACCACTCATTGACGCAGTAGTCACCACCAACAGTAAAGGCGCAAAACCATTTTTATGGACGCCCAAGCTGTTGGAGCATTTTGAAGCCTGTAAAAATAGTCTTTCAAAGGCAACTTTACTTCAACATCCAATTAACGATGCACCTCTCGGTCTGTTCACAGATGCTTCCAGCATTCACGTGGGATCGTGTTTGCAGCAACAAGTCAATGGTCAATGGCATCCTTTAGCTTTTTTCAGTAAAAAGTTGACTTGCAAACAATCACAGTGGCCTGCTTATTACCGAGAGCTATTAGCAATATACGAAAGTGTACAACACTTTCGTTATATTTTAGAAGTTAGCAATGCAACCATTTTCACTGACCATAAACCTCTTTTATACGCTTTTGTACAAAGACGAGAGAAGCTTCCTCCTGCACAGCTGAACCAACTATCTTTCATCAGTCAATTCACAACTGACATTCAGTACATTAGAGGTTCTGAAAACCTTATTGCTGATGCCATGTCACGAATTGAGTCAATTTCATTAGAACAAGAATATGAAACTTTAGCACGTTCTCAAGGCACTGATGAGGAACTTCAAAATTTATTAAAAAAGGGTTCAAGCCTTAAACTTACCAAAATTAATATTCCTGGTACTGGCGTCTCTCTATTTTGTGATGTTTCCACAGATAGGCCGCGTCCGGATGTGACTCCAGAACTGCGGCGGGTTGTCTTCAATAAGCTGCATAATTTGAGCCATCCCGGCGCACGAGCTACCACCCGCCTTGTCACTGAGTGGTATGTTTGGCCATCAGTTAATAAAGAATGTCGCGAGTGGTCGCGAGCGTGTCTTGCCTGCCAACGTAGTAAAGTCTCCAGGCATAATACCGCTCCCCTCAGTAATTTTAAAACCCCATCTGGTCGATTCCTTCATGTCCATTTGGATATCATAGGACCATTACCTGTTTGCGATGGTTATCGTTATTGCTTAACAGCAATAGACATGGTAACGAGGTGGCCAGAAGTATGGCCAATGCATTCTATAACCGCAGAAGAAGTGGTAGAGACTTTTACTAGAGAATGGATCTCTAGATTTGGCATACCACTCTGTATCACGACCGACCAGGGTACTCAATTTGAGTCTGACTTATTCCGCAGACTCCTCATCACTTTTGCCACTACACGATGAAGGACAACCGCATATCACCCACAGGCAAATGGTATGATAGAGCGCCATTAACAGTCCTGGCTGAACGCTCTACCGTTAAACTTTTAGGCATGCGCTCCACTTTTAAAGAGGACCTCAAGTGTACAGCCGCCGAGCTCATGTACGGTGAAACATTGAGACTCCCAGGAGAACTACTTGTTGCACCACAGAACCCTAGTATTGGTGAAGATCCAGCTGATTTAGTCGTTAGGTTGCGTCAACATATGTCGAACATTCGACCAGTACCGGCATCTCGCCATGGTACCCAAAAGTCTTTCTTATTCAAGGACATATCAACAGCTACGTATGTATACCTGCGTGATGACGTTATTCGACGCCCTCTTCAACCGCCTTATACTGGACCATTTAAGGTTCTTGAACGGTCAAGTGACGGCAAAACGCTCACTTTGGACATTAAGGGTAAGAAAGTAGTAGTCAGTATCGATCGCGTCAAACCTGCTTTCTTCTCGGAAGTTACTCCTCAACCCTTTTTTCCACCATCTTCACCAGTCACATCCGTTCCTCCTATCCTCAAGCCACCTATAGACAATTTATTACCCTCACCCTACGTTACTCGATCTGGACGTCGTGTTAAATTTAAACCGACGCTAGATTTGTAAAGAACTTTTATGTATATAGTTGTATTATTGCCATTATAACTAATTTAGGTGTATTATAATTTTTTTTTAAGACTTTGTTGTAACTTAATGTTTTTATATCAATTCTTTGTAACTCTAAATCTCTATTTCTGTACATTTTACTTTTTTATACTTAATGTAAATATGTGTATAACGTCATACTTTGTAAATGTTTTTATACTGGGTTTTCTTTACTCCGTAGGGGGCTGGTGTAGCGTGCTGGCCATTAAAAAATATCTATGGCCCTTTTTGAAAAACAACGACATATTCGTTGTCATGACAGATACAAATTTTTCCTCGACTAAAGTGGACATTAAAAGTTTCGGTTGCAAAGGCAGTGTTTGATTTTATCATAATTTCACATCGAACACGCCCTAAAAACACTTTATTTAGGTACGTTTTCGTAACATGACTTGATTTGATAATTATAATAAATTACTTATTTGTTAATTAAACTTATTGTTTCGAAAACTAAGAGAATATTTGTTCCGAGCTTTATGTTTATAAATTCAACATTATTCGTATATCTCATGTCGTTAATTTGCAATTTTATGATTATTTAGCCATACTAATATTCTAGTGGCGGTGATTTAACTCAAACAGAAGCTAAGCGAAACCTAAGCCAATACCTTTTCTAGAAAATAGTTTAAAAATCAGTTACATTAACATTAGTAATCTAGAATTAGTAAAATAGTTATCTTTTCTAAGAAAATAATTGTAGTTTCTGAATTCTGTGTTTTATGATTCCATTCCTGTATTTACTTTTTTTTCGAAATGTCTACGCTATTGACCCAGCAATGTCTTAACAGCTTCACCGGACTACTCCTTATTTGCAGTAAGACATAACGCACGCATAATGTTGTTAATCCTACAATACCTTTTCTAGAAAATAGTTTAAAAATCAGTTACATTAACATTAGTAATCTAGAATTAGTAAAATAGTTATCTCTTCTAAGAAAACAATTGTAGTTTCTGAATTCTCTGTTTTATGATTCCATTCCTGTATTTGCAGTAAGACATAACGCACGCATAATGTTGTTAATCCTATTTTTTTTACTGCCTGTGTCCTTTTGTAACATGTAGGAAACTATAAAACTGCAACCAATTTTGTTTTGCTTAATCTATCTTATTTCAACAACATTAAAACAAATTATTATAATATTATTTTAATGTTTTCTTTGTCTCAGTTATATCATGTATTAACTGTCACAATACTATTTTTAATTTGCAAACCTTTTCAAAAACGTTAATTCCCCTTATTAAAAAAATGGATTCGGAGTCCTAAAGTAGAAACCTGGTAGTAATTTTAAAACATGCAAATTTACTTACATTTAAAAATGTAGTAATTAGCTATCTTACAGAAAATCAAACTTTTTATTTATTAAGGTTAGAAGGTCATATAGTCATCTGTCATGATTATATTTAATCAAGTGAAAAATTATTCCATGTGTGAATAAGTCGAACTAATTGCAAATTATATTATGGTTTAATTTATATTTAAATAGAAGAAATCTGATCACGATTTTATAGTGTTATAAATCCATTCACTCAATCTATTTGTCGTTTAAATGACAACTATCTGAAGTAATTTTCAATGTCTAAATATTGAAGTAAAAGATAATCGATGTCAAATCGACATCCCTAGTAGAGATAATTTGTTATTCTGTACGAATAATACCATAGAGGTGTAGATTACATACCTGTACTACTAATAATCTGTGGATTACGTTTGTAATGATAAAAATACAAATATACACATATTTATTTATGTACCATTGTAATAAACATTTCATAAATTAATTATGATCTCTAAAAGAACTTAACTGTACTTAAAAAACGCAGTAAATATATTTAAGTATAATTTTTTTAATTGTAACCTATAATGGAGGAAGGTGAAGACCAAGAACAGCAAAAAAGAGAAGAACAAACGACAGAGTTTAAGAAACCTGTTCTATTTGGACGTGTCGGTAAACTACCTAAAAAAGTCAAAAGTGATACGGAAAGAAGCGCAGAAGAAAAAAGTGTGGAAAAACCGAAGGAAATCAAAAGTGATTCCAGTTCAAGAAACAGCTTACCACCGGCTGTTTTACTTAAAGAATTGTCAACGCCTATACCTTATAAAGAACCTAAATGGTCTGGAATATGTCCAGACGGTGTGTATTATTACTTACAGTTGTACGTCCAATTATAAGCTAACCCAAGTCAAGCCAATTTCTTCTAGATGAAGGCAGGATCTGGCGGACGCGTGGTTCGGGCGATATACCGTAGACGCCGGCGTAAAGGACCGGTGACAGGCGGCGGCGCTTGCCTAACTCCTCTCGCCATCTTAACCGGACCTGAGAGAATAGGCCGGGGTGCCCATCTCCTCATTGCACAGGTCCGGTGGTGAGGGGGCAGCTAATATGTATCCAGTTTGTCTCTATAGGTAGGAGCCCAGTGGTCACCTTCCACGGAAGGAACCATTGGGGTGGCTCTACAAGGTTGAGTAGCATTGTATAATCCTGTGCCTCCTCAACAATCACTGTCTGTCAGTACACTGGGATTTTAATCCATGCAAGTCGGACATAACCCATATATCCATAAGGGATAAGTCAATTTCTTCTAGTCTTTGTTGTGGATTATCATTATGTTATTAAGTTGGTAATCATCATAATATATCTTTCTTTTATTTTTGGCAAATAATCTTCTATTACATATAGTATAGTATTACAAGTGGCTTGTGATAATGTAAAGGGTACTTTTGTATTAAATGCACCCTGCTCGCTGACCACAGCTGTAGAAAGTCATAGTTAACGAGATATACATGATCAAAGTTTTGTAGTTATGTCACAGTAGTGGTAGAGCCACACTGAAGCTATTACTGGTTTCAGTATGAATATGACATAAAAAAAAACTTTCAATCATAGGTAATTTTGTATATTACCAACTAGATTTTTTTTTTATTGAAGCATGACATAGTTACTGCACTATGCCTGAAGTTAAGCATAGTACAATCCAAAAACATCGGCAACCACTGAGAGACAGATTACCCATCACCAGTTGCCGCTGTCATGCCGGCCATAATGACAAAAGTCACCCGATACTGGATATGCACAGGCTGATCCTGAAACGCGATGCACAGAAGCGAGTCACTATGACGGGCTTTTTCGCCATATACATGGTGGTTTTTAAGTTGAAACAAAACAGTTTCGTCTTGGTTTGGTTATTTTCATAATTAGTAGAGCCAAGCTGAAGCTATTTCTGGCTTCAGCATGATGGGAGATAGAGAAACTCTTTTAATTAGTTGTTTTGAAAGTTGTAATAGGTGAGGGGTTTGATAGGTGGAGTGTCAAATCAATGTCTGACCATTCAAAAATATTGGTTATGTTATTTGAATTTTGTTGTGTGTAATGTATATGTGTAGGACTTTATTGTATGTTCGAATTAACCTAAGGATCTTACGCAGCATTTACCAGCCAAATATTATTTTTTGATATGTAGGACTTGTATTACAGGTTCAGATTATGCTTTAGAAGTTTTGAAGTCTGGTATGATTGTGGAGAAGATTGAACTAACAACTAAACCCTACTTTGTGTTTGGTAGACTTTCTAACTGTGATATCACGATGGCTCATCCGACTATATCAAGGTAATTACAGTGTTGTTCTGTGTTGTAAATGCAAGTTATGTAGATGTATAAAAAACGATTAATTCATTCTACTCTGAAAATATCTCTTATTAACAATAATAATAAATCTTAATGTACATATTTTTGACAATAGAACAGACTGACCTAGAGTTACATCTTCTCTTGGAAATAGTAGATCTAGGGTAAAAAATGATTCTCTTACTTCCCTTATCTCTATATTGCAACTAATATAATTGTTGGGAATAATTCACTAAAGCTACTCCCATACTTGCGTGTATCGGCACAAAGTTTTGCTATAGTCACACTAAATGTAGATGTGGGAAGACATTATCTTCATACGTTACAAACTATCACAATTTTACACACATCAAAGTAGTTAAGCGGATGTTAATGTCGAGTCATTGGAAAGACACAGTATTGGAAAGGCAACATATTTCTGTGTCGTTAACAGAATGATTTTTGGCCTAAATTTTAGCACGACAAGTACTAACAAGTACTCGAAGCTTTGTTTCGTAGATGTAGGAGTAGCATTATACAGCTATTTATTGCTACATAATAGATAGCAACAGAGAGATGATTGCAGTTAGTCAATCAATACTTGTCTTCCCAGATCATTCATTTATAATTAGTAACTGGATATTTCAATAAAAACAGTAATCATATATCATACAAGCTAGTTTATTTATAAAATAAATATATATCAAATGAACCCAGGCATCATGCAGTTCTCCAGTACAAGGCGTTTGCTGAGGAAGGCGAGCCGGCTTCAGGCTGGTACCTGTATGATTTGAGTAGCACCCATGGCACTTTCCTCAACCGGGACCAGCTCAAACCCAGCCACTACACCAGAGTGAGGGTGGGGCATCAGATCAAGTTTGGGAATAGCACCAGAACCTATATTGTTCTGGTATGTGGAATCATAAATTAATACTTAAAAATTACAATTTCCAACTACAATAGGATTTTTTAAATTTGTTGAGGGAGATAATATAATAACTATAGTATGGTCGACAGGATTGAGACTACCAATGAACAAGCGTAACAAGTTTCATAGTGACATATTTAGTTGTATTACGGAATCAGTTAGTGAATATTCAGAAACATATTCTGGTGGTAGAAATATGTACTTAAAATGGTTCTGATCACCATTCAGTGATAAATGACTCACATGAAGTGCCACATGTGGCTCTACATGGATTGGTAGGTGATATAGTTTTTAAGAATTTAAGCACTATGTCATGTTAAATTACGGTGTGGTCTAAGATGATACACACAATGTAGGGGAACTGGATCTCAAATGCTTGCATGACATGCAATGCATGACAACACCAACAGGTGCTTGGTGACTGATTTTCAACTTAAGGGGTAAAGGCTCGCGGCGGCCGACTTAGAAAAAGACTACCGTTATTACCTATTTCATTACGATGCATTCTTTCACTGGAAGTTCTGACTCAGTTCCAAGGATTGGAACCACATTATCAATTAAGCTATCACCAGTTAAACATCAAATATAACTAAATTTTGTTTTGTGAATCATGCTAGGGGCCAGACTTCGACACGGAAGGGGAGTCCGAGCTGTCAGTGACGGAGATTAAAAAGCGAGCCGAAGTAATGAAGGCAGAAAGAGACAGGATGATACGTGAAGACACAGAACAAAGAGAAAGGGACAGACTCGAGGAAGAGAGAAAACGGGAGGAACAAGGAATCGACTGGGGAATGGGTATGATATTGATTCTTTTTAATACATTTATTTAGGCTAAATATTAGTTCTTCTGTTAGACATCACTGCTTAGGTACTATGGGAAAGCGTAATGATATTTAGGTTTGATAATACTTCAAAAAATCTTCTCTTTCTGTAAGAATCTTCATAACATAGCTTAAACCATTTTGAAGCTAAGCAGGGATAAAAATATGCATTTGAATTCAAAGTATATGTGTAAATTTCAGATGTGGAAAGTTTTCTTACAATTTTTTATATCACGGAAATGTGTTGTAGGTGAGGATGCTGAAGAAGAACCGGACCTGGCTGAGAATCCTTATGCATCGACAGCCAACGAGGAGTTGTACCTCGACGATCCGAAGAAGACGCTTCGAGGGTACTTCGAACGCGAGGGTTATGAGCTTACCTATGATTGCCGGGAGAAAGGCGTCGGAAAGTTTGTCTGCAGGTATTAACTCCTTGCCTTGGTTTTTTTTTACTTTTAAACCCTGTATCTTTATTATTCATTACTAGTTAATCTGATTTTATAAATATTTCTTTTGGTCTGATGCTGTAAAAGTAAAAGAGGAATGATTAGTAAGTGCGAATGTTGGAACACATTTACAGGTACTTGGGTAGAGATTTTTAATTTGTTAGTAGCAGTAACTATTGTGAAGCTCTCTTCATCTTCTTTAAATAATATTTCAAAAATTGTATGAGTTTTCATAAATTAGCCATGTTTGGAAAAGAAAAATTCAACTATGTATCTAAATAAACATTTCCAAGTGTTATGTTTTCATGTTTCACTCGGTTGCACCTCACTTTTTCTGTAAACTTATACGAGTATTTCTATTGATATATATGTAGATACAACATTTACTTGCTTTAGTTTTATGATATCTTTTTTATAGCTAAGCAAAGGTCTTATCTTTTTATATGTTATAACTGTTACATTATCCTGTAATAAAGTTTCAAGAAAAGGAGCGAAGAGTCTCGACAACCTGTAACCTTGTTTTAGGTTATTCACAAATATTGGATTTCACATATTATCATGAAGTGTGATCATTTGTTCTTCATGATTTATAGCATACTTCTATCTTTGTTGGTGTGTGTTGTGTGTGCATTAACTGCCTACAAAAAACTATGTACTTATTGGTTTACGATCACAACACATTACAGAACAGGGAGGCAGAGTTGTCATTTATTTCACAAAGTTACAATATTATGTAGTCATGGCTTAACATTTTTTCCGTAAGCAAAGAGCTTATTTTCGGCTCTTTTTGCGTCAGAATTTTTGGTATGAAATTGGATGATGTGTGTTAGTGTGTTCCCTGGTAATGTAGAGGATGTGTCCGGACAGAGTGGAGCTGCCCATAGAGGAGGTGGAGGGGCGGGCGGTGGTGGCGGAGGTGGAGCACCGCGGCAAGAAGAAGGAAGCCGTCGTGGCCTGCGCCCTCGAGGCCTGCAGGCTGCTCGACAGGGCCGGACTCCTGCGGCAAGCCAAGCACGGTCGGTCACATGTATACGATTCATTCAATATCTTTATATTATTAACTAGCCTCTGCTTCTCTCAACGAACTCATTTAAAGCGCCATCTGTCCGAAACAGATGACATTTAAAATTACAGTAATCAACATTGACAGTCACTTGTAATTAAAAAATATTGAGGCTAAAAATCGCAATATAAATTATTCTATTCCTCAAGTTGGATCAAATTGTACATAAATTATACATAGAGCAGTTTCCATTAAAACTAATTGACACCGACATAAAAGGCTTCTTCATTCGAATCGTCTTGTAATTAACAGGAAATAATCATAGACGACATAGAGTATTTGCATAGATAAAGAAAATGTTATATTTTAACAGTTTCGGAATTGTTCATGGGCGAACATTATGATACTGGATTTTTATTTATTTAGAAGATATATATGTATTTAACAGAATCGCGTCGTCGTAAAGAGAGAGACTGGAGCGCCGAGGACTACTACGACTCGGACGAGGACACGTTCCTCGACAGAACCGGCAGCGTCGAGAGGAAGAGGCGGACCCGCATGCAGAGGCTAGGCGTCCTCGACACACGCAACGACAAACCCCTCACACACGACGATCTGGTAAGCTTCTCCCATCGACACACATACATACAGTAGAACATATTCATAAGGGCTAGAATAACAAAGTGTTAATAATACGTATGTACAACTTTTAATTATTTATCTGTGCGAGTTGCGTGCGTTCTCGTAAGCGGTTAGGCGAAGAGGAGGCAGCGCGGGCGGTGGTTGGGTTGTATAAAATACATAGATAATAAATAGCGTGCGAGAGTATAGATCAAATATGTGGAATAAGGACGAAGAAATAATGCATCATAGAAATAATAGATGGCATTACCACTGGTTTTTCGATGAGGCTAAACTCCATTTACTTATGTGGATTTCTCTCGTTCGTAAGTTGCGTCATCATTAAAATTACAATAATCTATACTTCTATACTAATATTAAAAAGAGGTAAAGTTTGTGAGTTTGTGACGTTGTGATGTTGTAGGGGGTAACCTCAGGAATTACTGGTCCAATTTGAATAATTCTTTCAATGTTAAATAGCTCATTCATTGAGAATGGTTATAGGCTATATATCATCACACTAAGGCCAATAGGAGCGGAGCACGGATGAAAAATGTTTCAAAATCGGGATGCTTTTTTCCTTTTGAAAACTGCTGCGTGTTCGTGTTAGTGTTAGTGTATCTATTCCATGCGAACGAAGTCGCGGGCAGAGGCTAGTTTTTGATATATTGAACCGATTTTAATGAAACGAAGACTTAATGTTATTCGACGGTATATATATTATGATTTTGAGTTAGCGAGGTTTTATCGTGAACGTAGTACTTTAGCAGTGATGCGTGTTCAAACAGATAGACAGACAGACATTTTTAAAATTCATTAATATGTACTCTATTACTTATTTCTAGACACCTGCAAACGTTTTTTTTTTTACAAAAACCCACAGAGCGCACACTCGTTAAATTTACATTTATATATACATATATATATATATAGAAGATTGTCAAAGTGGACATTGATAGTAATAATTGTATAAACTTTCCAGTTGGAACAAATAAGTGAGATAGAGAGGAAGATAGCAACTGAAGAGAAGGTGCTAGAGCGGCTCCGGGAGGCGGTGAAGGCGTCCGCGGAGGGTGGCGGAAGCGGAGATGCGCTCGACGAGTACATGTCGACGCTGAAGCACGGCACGATGGCGCAAAAAGCCGATATATCCAATGCCAAGGTATTCATTTATAAATCTATGTTATTTATTGTCTTTAAATACATGTTTATCCTAAAATGGTGATAGTAAAATGTCCTATTTTAAAAATTCATTTTCGGCCTAGATTGAAGTGTAATTTTTTTATCTGAGGCGTGTGGTCTTTACCCGCAATGCAGCCACTGTCATGTGGTGAGTGATATATGAATGTATTGAAAAGGAAAACTTAGGAGTTCTAAAATTTTATTTAGGATAGTTTAGTTTTATTAAATACAGTCACTTTAGTTTTATTGAATACAGTCTCTTTACTTATATGATAAATATAAGGAAAAAGGCGTTTAAAAATTAAAAACATTATTTAGAATTTTATTCCTAAAGGCGTCCAAAATAAGTTGATTTATTTAACGCTGATTAAAATTCAAAGATTCGTCTGCACTATATTCATCAGTTTCTGTTGATTGTATTTTTAAACGAGAAGAATTTTAATAAACCTAAAACCCGATTGCAGCCATACCTACCGTTTCCAATTGTGGATCCAAACTATCAAAGAACTCACTCAAACATATACCCAGTTGGTATATGAGAAATCTTTAAAAATAAGCCTAAAACTCGTTTGCAGCATCACCTACCGCATTCAATTAAGATTAAAACTAACCTACATGTATTGGCGGTAATGTAAAAGGGGCGCACAAAGAGATAAAATACAGCTTAAATTTTTAGCTAAATTGTTTGCTATATATAGCGCAGAGAAAATTTCCCAAAGTTCGCCAAGAATTTCATTAACTATAAATTTTTCACTTTCATTCGTTATCTCCTGGAAAATTTCTCGCATTTTATGGGACAAAAGTATCCTAGATGTAACTATAATATTAGTTATCACTGCGTCAATTTATGTTCATAGAGACAGCCATACAGACAAAAATTGTAAAAGGATTATTTTTGGCTTCTATACAGATAACAAAGTCTACCCCGTTTATCATTTTATAGAAATATTTAATGTACAGATTAGACCCTGTTACAGTTTTATTGTATAAGTGTATTGTAGCTCGATGAAGCTGTTAAGGCCTTACTTGGTATATAGCGTAGTCGGACCGAGAAATAAGAAAGTATATAGGTATATATAACGCTCACTTACGTGTACATGTAGTTAGAATAATTTCACTATAACTTTTAAATGAGTCCTAACAATGTAGATTACATATGGTAGAGATGTGAATGTTAAGATAGATATGTAGTATTTTTTTTTTCAATCTGACTACGCTATTGACCTAGGTCTTAACAGCTTCACCGGACTACTAAGGCGAGCGCATAAGGCACTCAGCCGATTTTATTTGACAACTAGCTCAAGAGTGCACGGCACACCTCGGCTTGGACTGTTGCCTGATATGTGCAATTCGCGACCTATCTGAGCTAACCTCAGCTAACTATTTATACGTATATGAGTTGTTGAAACATATATGTGTACCAAGCATACATACCTCAACAACTCTTATAAATATTTCGTATTGGATAATTTTCTGAACTATTTCAATTCGATAAGGGAAAAAATAAAAATAAAACCCTTCCACTTTCATGTGTAAGCGTGTATGCGTGTACGTATGTGAAGGTGATATGTGTAATGTTGTCGCAGTGATGTAAGATTTTGTGTCACACTATCGCGCGAGAAGCGCACTCAAGGGCTCCACACCGAGGGAACGGACCTAGGCTTGAACCGCTGCCGAAGGGGCCTAGTCTGGTATGCGGGAGCGAAATTTACCCCCAGACCACGGTGGCGTGATCTGTGGTTACGCGGGCGTGGGCGTGAACAAGCTCTGTTTGGAGAGACAGGCTGGTATTGATCGTTCGCTGCCGTGATTTCATAAGGAGGATCGGTAAAAATATGTCGCGGACGTCTTTTGTAGCGCGCAGCGTTGGGTACGGTTTCGTATTTTGCGGCGGATACCACTAATGGACTGGGATGATTCACGGCTTTTTCAAAATAACCAAATAGTAAGTGATTTTACGTAGACCCATATATATAGAAGGTATCTACAGGTCCCTATGGAGATCGACCCTCGGGACGTATCACGGGGCACCGGTTACTTTACGGAAAACGCGGTTTTGGAGAACCTGCAACTTATGAAAAGATAGTTTCGACATATGCGCAAAAACATTTTACTCTTATGGCAAAACAAAGGATGCAGGCGACCCAAGATCATAGCGGCTTTGTTTCGCACTTTGTCTATGTGTGAATTGAACTTTAATTGTCTGTCTAATGTAACCCCGAGATATTTGACCTCTTCGGTCCGGGGGATATCGGTTCCGTATAGCCTGACGGACTTAAGGTTACTACTACGTCGTAAGGGGTCAAAAAGTATCGCGCCGCTCTTATTAGGATTGACTTCTATGCGCCATCTACGAAACCATTCTCCGAGTGTACAAACACTTCCGAAGTAATAACTAGCGTCACTAAATCCCGAATATCGAAATCGAAGCGCGCAGCAGGCAACCGCTCGCGTTGGCAACCCGATCGGAACTCTCCTAGATATGTGGTGTAACTAGACTGGATAAGATTAAGAATGAGTATTTCTTTAGCTTTAGCATACACACCATTTTCAACCGTATGCTCATTCAGCATTAGAGTTGATAGCTGATCGAAGAAAGTAGAAGAAGAATATATACGTTTTTTTTTCATTTTGGTCGAATAAGAGTACAAAGATAATGTAGTCTTAAGCTCGGTTATTGTTTTATATTTCACAGATGAACATCCAGAAACTGAAAGGCGAGTTGAGCAAGACGCAACGATTAGCAGAGTTGGCTCGGCCTGCACATCTTCCACCATTGCTGAAGGATACCAAACCAACAGTCAGGATAGGGTCGAACTCACTCCTCTACGGGAAAAGGTATTTATTAACATACAATTTTCTGGCTCTTTCCTGTTTCAAGAATTGTTATTAAATATTTAAAAACTTACCGCATGTAATGTTTGTTTTCGAACCTTAACCGAACTGTATTGTCTCTAAACCGAAGTTCCCTAACACGGTTTATGCACGAGCCGACTAGTAGAAATCGTCACGTAAGAAAAAGTATTATGCCGCCTCTATGCGACTTTTTCCTGTCTTTGTCTATTGTACGCGAGTCTTTGTATGTGCAAGTAGCTATGGACATTCAAGCAGACGTCTTTTTTCCTAATCCGAATTAGTAGTCCAGTGGAGCTGTCAAGACCTTGCTAGGTCAATAGTGTAGTCACTTCGAGAAAAGAAATCCCAATCTAAACCTCTTATATTACCTTATAGTGATCCCAATAATACACAAATTGTTTATTATATTAATATAGATATAATCTTAACAACTGGGTTTTTAAAACCATATTAGTATATCTTCATGGATAGACTGATTGACTAATTATGAAAAATAAACTATTATCATTATAAGAAATGAAACTCAACTCTTTTCATTTCAGAATAAGATTAAAAGACGATAAACAGAATAAACCAAAAGTCATACATCAAACAAAACAAGAGGAAACAGAATTTGTTGAAGAAATAGAATCAGATGAAGAATCAGAACCAAGTCCAGCATGTACAAAGAAACCAGACAGTGTTATCGATAAAGAAAATCCACTTAATAGTGATAAGGATAGGAATGTAGGCACCGTTCAGGAGAGTATTATAATGAAACTAGAAGAGAGCTTAGAAGAAGAAAAGATAAATGAGAGAAGCACGAGAGTATTTGGACCGATGAGGCCTCCACACGACTACATACCACCTGAAGGGTATTTCGACCAAATAACTGATAGAGATTTACCAGAGATTCAAGAAAAAGTATGATCTAGAACTAATAAATATGTTGTACAAATATTTTTTTTATTTATTTGCCTTTAACCTTATAAATGTCAAATAATTTAGCGTTAGTTATGGAAATAATTCTATATGAAATTATATTTTTGATTTCTTACATACATTATATCAATAAATATCAATATATTAATATGTAAAGCCAAAAAATTGTACCCCTTTTTAAGCGTATTCCGCCAACGGTTGAGCATGAAATGTGGCATAGTCAAAGTTTATATGAAGGAGAAGTGCAGAAAGCTATTTATTTCATGTGAAACGCATTAAAAGTACATTAAATTAATTAAAATATGCATGCAAAAGTTAATGGTACTATTAAAAACATCTTTGTTTTGGATTCACCATTTGATTCTACAGTCTATCCATTACTTTCCTAAAAGATGATACTGGGCATATCACTTGCTCATAATGAACAGACTACATTTAATTTAATATCACCCACAAATACCACCAAGTCATGGTGTCGTGTAAAATTAATTGAAAATTGTGTCATGTGTTGCAATAAATTTCTTTATTTTCGTAAAGTTACATTTACTTAGAATTTGAGAGCCTTACCACCTTATGTAACCGCCTGTTTTTTGTTTCAAATTTATAATTAATTTCAATTTTCATTTAAACGTAGATTTTTTTTATGTTTATATAATTAAAGATCATGGCAATTGGTAAAGAACTGAGTAGCCATGACGAAAACCTTTGAGAAAAGTGTAAATAAAGTTCAAAAATTAAAAAATCAATAAACTATGGTCGAATGTCGACCACTGGGCGCCCACTAGTTATACTAATACCATCACATGCGGGAAGAAATCAACATGATCTAGTATTTCTTCACAAATTGCTGCATAGTTATATCTCATATTACTGCTCGCTAGCGACTCTAAATTTAAACGCTAATTTTGATTATAGATTTCCTAAAATATTTATCCTTAAAACTTATAAAAATATTACTTCTTATTATAATCAAATTGTACGTATGACTCGTTTGTACAATAAGCTCGTATTCGAGAACATCTCATTAGACATATTTCAAATATAATATTTGATCATCGAGCTTTTAAATTCAAACAACATTTAGTAAATTATATTTCAATATTCTTAATTATATTTGTCATCTTGTTTTATTTTCCATACGTTAGTTTTTGTAAACAACTAGCAGACTCGGCGGTTGTCCCGCCCTGTTAATAAAAAATACCTTTACAAATTATATACCTAAACCTTCCACATGAATCTGTGTACGTACTGGTGAAAACCGCATGAAAATCCGTTCAATAGTTTTTGAGTTTATCGCGAACAGACAGACTCGGTATAGAGTACTGTTTTATACTATGTAACGAATTCATTTATTTTTTTTTTGATGTGAAACTATACGCGCGAGAAAACCTGATTTTGGCTTGGCGACGTGTGGCGACACAAAACACAAACTTTGTACTATTAACAAAATATTCAAAAACATTTGCTTCCCTAACTGTATAAACATATGATTCAAATTAATTTTATTTCATATTCTGTGATGTCACACACATGCGCTCTCACATATAGATAGAAATGTTATGTTGCCAACGTCCATACCACATTGAAAACACCGATTCTCGTCGGATCACCAAAATTTAGTAACGACGGGACGCGGTTTATACTTGGATGGGTGACCGCCTAGAAACACCGCGTGTCGTTGGATCATGCTGCTCAAATTGATCTGTAGTATTTATTACAATTACTATATTTAGTAATATATTGAAATTAGGTATAATATAATATTTTGATATCATGCAATTTGATTTTTTATATCTTATAAAAATACAGATAAACTGATCGAAGTTTGTTCTACGTACATTCAAAAAATACTGGATAGATTTCGATTATACTTTTTTATTTTTACTTCATAGACACTTGGTTTTTATCTAAAGTAAGTATGTATTTTGAGCTAATACAATTTTGATGTGAAACATCTATAAGCGCGAGTAAACCTGATTGTTGGCGTGACGAGACGTGGCTACGCAAAACACGAACTTTGCAATATAACGAAATATTCAAAAACATTTGCAACCCTATTAGTATAATCGTAAGTTTCAAATTGTTTTGTCGCCCACTCGTTCTACTAGTGTTACGCGACACACGCCGACATCCTAGCGCCTTTTGATAAATACCGCGAAAAGCTCTGCGCCTTGTTGAATTTTTGTAATTAATAAAATTGAATACTTATGTAATAAAATAAATTAACAGTTATTATCTTATACAACAGATTTGTAATGGTTTATTTTTTCATTATGCCATAGCTGATTTGTGTCGTAAATGTTCTTTTATGCATATCACTTACACAAAACCAGATATACATACATGATTCTTGAACCCTGACAATCTTTTGTAGATTTTGTTACTGTGGGGTATTGTGTCGTAATTTAGAGAATATAAAATTGTAATTCAGTGACGCTAACCCAGCGACTCGGTTGCTTGCGCCAATAAAGGCAATAACTGTTTTCTTTGAGAAACACTTTAGTCACTCAACACAGGCCAGAACGGAGAAGTACAAGTTGATATATGGAGATAACAGACGCACAGAATATATACTGAAAGCCATTTCCCAAGACATCTAATGCATGAGGTGGATATAGAAACGCCAACACCCCCAACCATCTAGCCTAGAATAGACTGCAAGAGATCCTCTATTTAACCACCAATTAAGTCTACGCTAGACAAACAACATACATTTTATTTATATGTATAGATCAAAAACAAAAACAACGCTTACTAATAATAATTTATTGCTTAAAAATAAAAATGTACAGACATCTACAGAATGATTTGTGGTATTTACTTATATTGAAACAGATTCACAACTGGTAACCGTTCACAACCGGTTGGAATTATATCACATTTGATTAAAACAAAGACAATTCTACAACCATCAAGTCGTTTGGTTCTCAATAATATCTCACGAATGTAGTAATTGTTATGGTATCCCCATATTTTTATTAGTTACATATGTAATAAATGAAAGATAAAATAGAAAGAAAGAAAATCAGTTTATTATTCTGATCTAATGAATAATATAACTAATTTAAACACCCCCCTTTTCACTAATTAATCATTACATAATGTTTGCTCATTCTAATGCTGCAAGAACACCATCTGATCATTGCCATACTAATATTATAAATGTGGATGTGAGTTTGTTTATTTGTTACGCATTCACTACTTAACTGATAATTATGACGTATTGCATAGACTTTTTGAGGGGTACAGAAAATGATTTAGGGCTTATAAGGTATTTCTCATCTAAAGAAAAGTACTGGGCCAATTAATCGCTTCTCATTTAGAGATTAGTACTGGACTTGAAAGGTCATATTAACCTGTTTCTAAAACTGAAAATCAGTTAAACAGAGTGTGAATCTATCAAATGTGACATAATTCCTGAGGGTAGTGTTCCTGTGAGGTTCTGGCAGGGTTGTGGTGGTGTCTACCGATCGATCTCCCCGAAGACCACATCGAGGGTGCCGATGATGGCGACGATGTCCGCCAACATAGAGTTCTTCCCGACCTTCTCCAAGGCCGCGAGGTGAGCGAACCCGGGCGCTTTGATCTTACACCTGACATATCATGAAGCGAACTTAACAACTCTTACTGCGAATATAGAAAGGACCCTGGAGTGGTCTCGTTCAACCTTCAATCTGGTATTTCCACCCAGAGAAAACCATTAACCTTTTTTCGTTCTATATCATAGGCGGCAAACGGACATATAGGTCATCTGATGCTAAGTGATCACCACCATCTATAGATACTTTCAACACCAGAGGAGTCCCAAGTGCGTTGCCAGCTTGATTTGGGGGAGGGGGAAGGGAGGGGAGGTGGGTCTTCGGCGTTCTCACTGAGCGAACGAAACGCAACAATGCAAGCACTGTTACTTCAAGTTATCTGTGGGTCTGGTTGTAGAACCAGAGGCGAGCCCGGCCCAGTAATTCTAAAATCAGTTATAGCTTCAGCGTGGCTCTACCACCTACCATTAATCTGGCTGCTTTTGTTCGTTCGTATGATGCACCATCACATACAATTACTACAGAATCGTTTATTGTTCAGTTGGAAGAACCAAAAACTATACATACAAAAAAGAATCCATCAACCCTCAGTCCCATTGTACATTAACACAGAAAAACAAAATTATAAAAAGGCCAGAGTTGGTATCACGATCTACCCACATATGATATATGTGTAAACGCTCACACAACTTAACTTCAATCTGTCAATATTTATAAAGATATGGAGGTTTTTTAATTGTTCTGTATGACTTGTCAAACATCCTCTTTCATACTAAACTTGTCCGGATAATTATAAACACAACAGAAAAAATTATTAACCAAATAGATCTACCCTCTATAAAAACGCTACACAGCACTACTTATTCTGAGAACTTGGACGCTACTCTTACTGTATAAGCACACACTGTATACGGTGTTCTGATGGTTCCACTATAGACATAAGTCAATCTTAATAAATTACCTTTTTGTTTAAAAGTGATATACTTACATACATTTGATGATCTATGTTACAATGAATGTAGATCTGGTCACCTGTATGGTTTGGATCCACCATCGGAGACGAGGTAGATGCCGAACTCCCCCTTGGGTGCCTCCACCGCGGTGTAGGTGGACCCCGGAGGCACCTGGTACCCCTGCGTGAACAGCTTGAAGTGATGGATCAGCGCTTCCATGGATGTCTGCGGATAAAAGCACATGATACTTGAGATTAGTTTTACACATACACAATACAGCTCCTTTGTGGTTCAATCAAGACAAAAATACAAAACATATTAGCATAGGATTCGGACTATTGCATGCAGAATTTTGAATTTTTTATAGATAGTTTTTGGATTCCAATTTTTTTTTATATCACATAGGAGGCAAACGAATATGCGAGTCACTTGTTGTTAAACGATCACCGCCGTCCATAGACACTAGCAACCTCAGAACAGTCGCAAGTACTTTGCCAGTCTGTGTTTGGGGGAATGGAGAAAAAAGAAAGGGTGAAGGGAGGGGAGATGGGTCTCCGGCACTCTCACTGACCGAACGAAACGCAACAATGCAAGCACTGTTACTTCACGTCGTTTTTCTGTAAGAGGGTGGTGCTAACCCGGATGAGCCAACCCATTTATGCTGAAATTAATAATAGACCCTACTGAGCCTATGCCATTTTTAAATGCCCAATAAAGTGTGCAGGAATTTTCTCTTCTATTTCGCAACAGATTTTCTTAATTCTTTATTTAGTAGATATAGTCAAAATTTAGTGTTATCAATAAAAAAAAAATTAAAACAGATTTTTCTTATCATTGGGGTGAGAAACCTTTTTTATATCATGTCAGCCTGCAAGCTTTTCATCAGCTAGATATACACTTGCTGATCACAGAAATTACTCTTGACAGCGTCTATTTATTCAGATAAAACAGCCATGTCTTTTCTGAATTAAAATCAAAGAATGGCTCGGCAGATTAAGATCATTACCTTCATCTCTTCCCTGGATGGTGGAGTCAGCTTAGCGTCGTCCGTCTTGATCTCCCCCGGAGGCATCTGGTTGAGGCACTGCTCTATGATGCGCAGTGACTGACGCATCTCCTCCACACGACACAAGTACCTGTGTTCAAATCAGAAAAAACCTTGAAATCATAGAAGGTCTGTTAACTACGACTAACATGTTTATCCACAATACAAATTAGTAATATAATCGCCAGTAGAGTAGAGAATTCCTACAAAAACCATAAAGGGTAAATAGTCAGTGAGGTTAATTAAATCCAAAAAAGTTTTTATCAGTTTATTCTCATAGTAAGTCTGCAACATTATTGCAACAAATTAATAATATTAATTACCAGCAGACTAAAGAATTACTGTAATCAACATCAAAGGTACAGAGTCAGTGGGGTCAACACAGGTCACAATGGTTATAAACATTCTGAAAGGTAAGCTTTTAAATGGTATCGGTTTTGGATAGCATGAAATTAACAACTTGAACTAATAATTATTGTCCGTACATAATAGAGAATTACTGTTGACATTATCAAGAGTATAGCTAGTGTGGTCAACATAGGTCACAGTGGACATAAACATTTACAAGAATCTATATAGTTTCTATTGATTTTGTGTAATAAGAATGAGGTAATCTTATGTAATATAGAATTATTGTAACATAGTAAAGTGTAAATAGTGAATGGAGTGAACAAAAGAGAGAGAGTTGATGTACTGTGTGCTGTAGTGCTGTAGTGCTGTAGTGGTGTAGCGTGTACCTGTCGTAGCAGTCCCCGTTGGTTCCGATGGGCACGTCGAACTCGAGGCGGTCGTACGCGTCGTAGGGCTGCGACTTGCGGAGGTCCCACTTGATGCCGGACCCGCGCAGCATCACACCGCTGGAATTTAACTTTTATGTATTCCATGTTCGCAGGTCTGAACCTTGACATCTTGCAATGAATTTGTAAAAGTTAATGTGCATTTACTTATTTTGAATTGGTAACTTAAGCGCTATAACTTGTTTAAATAAGATCCAATATAGTTGATTGCAATTTGTATGTTATGGACTCTCAATTTTTATTTGCGTTCATGTCGACCCCATCGTTTGTTTTGAGAATTACTAGTATATACCATACCCCCCCTTGGAGTAGAAAATGAAGTACACTGTTACTTTGTGGAAAAATGATATATGAAAGTAGTTTTAGCTCTTCAGCTCTTCTATAATTCCCCAAGGTTTATTCAATAACTCACCTGAATCCATAATTAAGAGCGTCCTGAGCAGAGACAATACCAATATCCTTAGTCCGTTGAACCCAGATCCTGTTGGTGGTGAGTACATCTTCGACCTCATCCAGTCGCTCTGCGAATTTGGACGCGAACTCGTATATGTCGTCCATCAGCCCTATTGGCATGTCCTGCAATAATATACAACTTTAACTTGAGACAATACGGATCATGGTGGATCTCCATGAAAAAAGGAAGTACGTACTAGGGAGACTCCACCGGGGCGGATGTAGGCGGCGTGCATCCTGGCTCCACTCACTCTCTCGTAGAACTCCATCATCTTCTCTCTCTCCTCGAACAGCCAGAAGAACGGGGTGAGCGCTCCGACGTCCAGCGCGTGCGTTCCCACCGCCATTATGTGATTCAGTATGCGAGTGATCTCCGCAAACAGAGCTTTATTCAGAAGTCAAAATATACACTTTCTTAATCAGAAGCCACACACACATTGTCATAACCTAGCAAAATACATCTTTACATCATTTATTGAATTCATCTACCTATACTTCTAAAAAAATAATAACCGTTGAGTTTGAACGGACCTCTTTGCCAGTCCGTATAATGCACGTGCATAGTACGTTATAACTACGTTGCGGCGATATGATGTTTGTATGCGTGATTATCAATCCATTAAATTAGAAGTATAAAATCTAATAGGCTAAATTCTATTGATGTATATGTTTATCCATTTATCATGAAACATTTTCTTCACTAATTTTTAATTTTTAAACAAGTCTGTAAAGAAAGTTTACTTCAATAATACTATGTCGACAGAGTTCAAAATAATGTGTAAATGAAATTGTCACTAATATGTAATAGGTTCTAGGCCTATTTTTAAAAAGATTTCTCACATACCAACTGGGTATATGTTTGAGTGAGTCCCTGGATGGTTTAGATTTACAATTTAAATATTTTTTGCGTTTGTATCAGGTAATAATCGATTTGGTGCAGACGAAGTTACACAGGAACAATATATTTATAGATCATGCGTTATTATGACTTAAAAATCACTCAAAGGAAAGTTGTATTTATGAGTAATTGTTTTATGTCTACATATTAATACTATTAAAAGGGACTATTAATATTTCACCCTTTTTTTTGTGATTTTTCAGGATACATTTAAAGATATCAGTTTCATGACATAGAAGATTTATTATTAATTTTAATTTTCAGTGTACTCACTCCTGATGTACTTGGCCCGAAGTGGTATGTCTATGTTAAGGAGTTTTTCAACAGCAAGGCTGTAACACTGTTCATTGCACATCATGGAGACATAATCAAGCCGATCGAAGTAAGGCAGAGCTTGAGTGTACGTCTTGTACTCTATCAGCTTCTCTGTGCCTCGGTGCAGGAGCCCAATGTGAGGATCTGCTGCACGCACAGTCTGAAAAAGTATTTTTTCACAGGGTAAGGCTGTGTAATTCTTTGCGGAAGTATGTCCAAACATTTACCTTTATACTAAAATTTAAAAAAGTTAATTAAAAAACCAGTTATTAATGGTATATAGAACGCTATAACAAACTAAGGTCAGCAGACTATCCTGATATTCTCCTCAACATGCCAAATTAAAAGTCAATTACTGACTGTATTACATAGCTTTATTTTGGGATACTAACTAACTGTGTAAAAGTATTTTTGTTCACTCCTTTAGCACACTTTGGAGCCTAGAAGGCTTCTTGAGTATTAACATAAGAGCTATTATAAAATTCGTCTTTATTATAAGAATGACATATAAATTGACGAAAGAACCAGGAAATTGGACACCTTAATGATATAAATAACTTTATTTTTCTTTATTAATAACTTCACTACATCTAGATCTAGATAGAGATGTGAAATATCTTACTGAGATACTGCCTAGTTATAACATACATTTTCATCAAACTTTAATCATTTGCGTATCATTTATGATTTTCTAAATTACTGTATTTAGGGGTAAGAATAGACAAAAAAAAGGAATGGAAACTATCAAACAATGAGAGTCAATCTTCATCCTCATCAAGCAATTAATTAATTTTATTTTTTATTAATCAACTACCACTAGTGTCAAATAACCTGATAATACTTTTTAAGACAATTTTAATATAATTACCTCTCCATCCAATTCGAGAACGAGTCGTAGTACGCCGTGAGCAGCTGGATGCTGTGGTCCGAAGTTCAAGATCATATTCTTCACATGCTTCTCACCGGGAGTTATCACACCTGGAGGGACCAGTTGAAATCTTACTCAAAGATCACTATTAACCTACTAATTAGCTTTCTATACTCTCAGTTTATATAGACAACCCTCAAAATGGTTTAATTTAATGTCTCTTAGCTAAAAGCAAGGCTTCTTTTTAGGAACATGCGCATGCACTCAATGCCCTTAAAGTCATTAAAAGAAATGTCGAAAAATTGCCATAAAAATGAAAGAGTGAAAAGGAATGATGGACTCATGGATGGAGGCATGTTAACTTTGAAAATCAACATGCTTTCAAAAAAAGCATAGAAGCATTAACTGTTAAAATATACTGATGCAATTGCTTCGAGCAAACAGGCAAGCATTATGCAATGATCAATATGAGTGACAAACTGCAGAAACAGAGTCCACTTCACACATACATAAATACAGTTAATCGTGAGTGGATCTGAAATGAATAAGCCAGAAAACGCCATGAGTGAGGGTAATTGGCATTTTAACCCTTTAAACAACAAGAAACAGAAATGTTTAGAAGAGAAAGGGGTGTCTTTTTACTGAGACCTCTATCATTGTTTTTTATCTAATTTAATACGGGCTGTTGTTAAATAAATATTTAATCAAATTTAGGATCTGGAAAAACACACACAAAATGAAGAAACCAAATGGTAGAAGAAATTATCAATTTTCTTTATAAAATTCTGAGTAAAAATTGTAGAAAAGTTAAAAAAATGTAACAAATAAATTAAGGCCAATAAGCTTTTGTATATATTTTATTAAGAACTTAGAAACGGTAGATAAAGTACTTGAGCTTTTTGTTTATTTATAAAAGAATTATTTTAAGTTTTATTTTATTCATGTGTAAGTCTTTGTTTTAATAATAAAAAGAAAAAAGTACAAAAAATATATATATTGAAGATTAATAATAATACCCATACATATGTACATACATACATAAATAATCATTTCATTTTTACTATTTTCATTATTGTAACATAGTAATAAGTCTAGTGTTATCAGGTTGTATACGACATAGTCGATGCAGTCAGGATGCCAATAAATACTAGGTAATTACTTCCACTCTTTATTTGGCCAGAGTTACGGCTTACAGTAAATTACAAAAGAATGCGTAGATAACACTGCCATCTTCCCTTTTATAGGCCGAACTATATAATTTATAAGACAAACTATATAACTCAAACCAATTACCATTTACTTATAATTCTGCTATATGCTTTAAGTAACACAAAGATAATAATTAATGAACAAATTAATATTATTTACGTACATCAATTCTATATAAAATCATTGTTATTTATGTATCTGAAATATGTGTATGTGTGTAGAGTAGAGACATCTAGCCCTTTATAGGTCAAACTATTGAAGTCAAAGCAATTACTATTATTATCATAAAACTAATGTTGTGCTAGTAATAAATGAACAATATCAATTCCTATTGAAATGACTCATTGAAATCTATATAACTATAATAATTCTCATTTATGTATCTTTAATAAAATGGCGTTAGTGTTAATGTGTCTCTCTTATATGTTGGCGCTTGGCGCTAGTATCAATGCGTATCTCAATATGTAGCGCTAGTATCTCGAGTCTTGAATGACAAGCGGTACCGGAAGTGGGTAGCTAACACTAGTTATGTTTTTATAATAATGTGAACCTAGATAAGGTCTCTTTCTTTTGTTAGAGAATTTCCTTGTTACCCAATAAATAAAAAAAAAATTAGTAATGAGGCGAAGTGTTTATAAATATTCATTCCTAAATACAAAATCAATTTGAATATTTTTGTACAATACTAACTGTTGTAAGGTATGTGTTTCAACTTTGAAGTGATCTCATCCGGAAACATGACAACACCCTGGAATTGCTTCACATAATCTTCATCTGGGAACCAGCGGTGCCCATTGCGCTGTGAACTGTTCAATTTAAACAGAAAATATTTTAAACTCTTTATCAATTGACAAAAACCAAGTAATAGAAATGACATTATGAAAGTCAAGTTTAATAAACAAATACTTTCACATTTTTTTAAGTTGTTTATATGTTTTTCTATACTTGCCTTACTGAATAATTTCTATATACAATTATTATTTCAGGTTCTCTATATTAAACTTAGAATAGACCAAAGGCTTAAGTAGGATATATATACAAAATTATGAGAAAATGAACTATCATTAATTAAAATCAAATAATATGCAACTTCATATTCTCATATCTATTTCATTATGCACAATATATAAATTCATTTTCTTTGGACAAAATTATTTCAATTCATTCATTATCATGCATATATTCATTCTGTGCTACTAATATTCATTAACACTAATGTTCACACACTTTTCTGGTTCATTCTGATAAAACAGTTCTTTGACATAACCATCAAACTCTATGTTGAAATCAAACTTACAATAAAAAATTTTATGTTATAAATTTAAGAAATTATAGTTTAACTGATTTCAGACTTCATGTTTAAAAACTAATTACAAATAAAAAGAAAATCTCTTATTACATTATTAAAATATAAGTCTCTAGGGCTGAATATGATTTTATTTTAAACTAGCAATAACCCTATCAATTCTAATTTATAATTAATACAAATTCTAATTTAATATACATGCCCACACAACTTCATTCAGTTCACTTTGGTTTTTGATTTAGACATTTTATTTCATAGTAATGGACTTCACCTATTTAGCTTTATTTGATTACTACAAATCCCCGTATCAGTAATGCAATCTTTTGAAATATGAAAGAATATAGGCTATAAGATATTACAAATTACTAATTAAAAATATCAGCATATATACAAGAAATATATATAATATAGATATAAATATTTAGTTTGATTCCATTCCAAAACACAAGTGATTCAGGCTGTTCACACAGTTTACATTATTGTAAACCTAAGATCAACACTCTTTTCGATTATATATTAATCTCTGTTTTCATTGGTCACAATTATTTTTATGTTAGTCGTAGTGTACAGTCTTGAATTGGTTATTTTATGAAAATATTTATTTTAGAACACCTCTTTAATTTTTATATTTGTGATACTTGTTCGATATAAAACTACCTGTTACAAGTATATATAATTAGAAATGTTACGAGTATATATAATTAGAAAAGTATGTATAAAAAAATATGTTTTCAATATTTTTTTAACGATTTCTAACCTACGTTACATAATTTATTAACTCCATAAAAGCTTCACATATTACATAAATTGAAACATTTTTGCAAAAAACACTTACTTCACATTGTAAATTGCTGGGATATTCTTTAGTAAAACAGAGTTTTGAGTCAAATTAGTGGATTTTCGTAACAAAACATTCAATAAAGAGGCCATTTTTGACAGCACTGCTGCGTATCGTTATCATCCTCAGTGATACCAGATATAACTTTCCAATTCCACTAGATCGCATATAAAAAAAAAATAAAATTCATGCTTTTTCAAATAATTGTAATAACTTAATATTATAGATAAAACAAATAAAATTATTAATACCATTAAATATTTTTTTAGTTATATTAGTAAACGAGTTTTGTTGCACGAAAGAGAAGAAA
>JACEII010000102.1:1021725-1098761 GCA_014332785.1 Antheraea mylitta | reverse complement strand
CTTTATTGGCATACATATTTTTACGTTACTAATATGTATCCGTTCTCGGGTGTCCAGTTACTTTACGTCTTTTCCGTCGTCGTCAGTGTTGCCAATTAATGAAAACTAGTAAATGTATGATTTTTTTTTTATATAAAAGTAACCCAAATTAGGGTAAAACAAATATGCACAATAAATTTTTGAAAGGAAGCAGAAATACATTGTATATGGTTTATTATTTTTATTCATAATTTTTAAGTGCTATTTTATAAATTTCAAGAAAATCGATCGAAAATAAATAATAATTTCATTGTCTGGAACATATTATCTTTATTCAGTATCAATTACCGATATATTGTTTACAAAACTATTCAAATTTGTTGAAAATAAATTAGAAAATAATCGTAAATTTCTGTTACTGTTAATTGTTGAATATAGCATAATTTTTTTTTATGAAACTGGACCAAGTGGTTATTATATTAAATCAAAATGTAATAACAGACAGACCATTTTTTTTAACGTTACATTTGTGTTACATTTATGATCGCCGGTCTTTTATAGAGATCTCTATCATAACATGTGTAGATTGATCAATATGGGTATGTATACCTTATTGGAGACTGTCGTGATCCCCTCGTCATCGACTATCCAGTGCACGGAGCGAGCCAGGTCAAACAACTTCGTGTCACATCCGTTCTCTTGCGTAGGTGCAGGAGCTGGACAAACATTATTCTATTAATTAATTAGCTTTATTGCAGTTCTAGTTTGTACACGGGCGAGCTTAATGCTACAAGGTATTTTACTCCAACTAACCACCAGGATTGTTCTGTAGAAAGCCATTACTGCCTTCAGTATGAATGGGTCGGCTCGTTCGGGGTAGTACCACCCGACCCACAGAAAACCTTGCATTGTTGCGTTTCGTTCGGTCAGTGAGAATGCCGGAAGACCACCTTTGCTCACCTTCCCCATCTCCTCTTCCTTTCCATTCCCCCATCCCCCAACACAGGATGGCAACGCACTTGCGACTCCACTGGTGTTGCAAGTGTCTATGGACGGCGGTGATCACTTAGAATCTAGTTATGCAGACTGGTATAAGGCATGAAACCATATCCATATGTGTCTAAACTAAGTAATAACTACATTGGCATAACTACTCGGTCATCCGGGCTGCATAAACAATAAATGCAATATTGTAAAATGATTAAAGATTGGAGCGAAACGGGCATCGCTACCAGCACGTTAAACACTAACTTTGTAAAGGTTTGTTTACATAATACAATCCTACATGTTTATTGTGTGTTTACTATGTTAATAATGATATGTATATCAGATGAGATTATGGCCACATGTTAAAACCTATAAATTATAAAAAAGACTTACGTTTATCTGGTAGAGAGATCTTGTTGAAGAGCTGAAGCAGTCGGTCGACAGCGACGAAGGGTCCCCTATAGCTGGAGGGAGGTGGCATGAGGGTGCAGAGGTGTGCAGTGGCGGGGGGCATCGGGAACGTTCCTCCTGTATACACAACCAAGTATTAATTCACCTGCTCATGATGCACTGCTAGTAAGATTCATCCGAAAGTACAGTATTGTTCTTATAATAATGATATCGACCTGATATGGGATGGTCCCCAGGCAGCGGGTTCACTTTAGGCTTGTACGGGATCATCTGATTCGTGTCCGGCCTCGCTATGTCCTTGTTCGGATCATTGTCTCTGTAAAATAACTTTTATTATAAACAAGGTTGTTATTTTACAATCGATTAAACCATAAATTCATTTACTTATCGTACGATTTTGGACCACTCACAAACTATATCAACAATTAAAGTGGGGGGCAATTATAAGATTCGATACGTCATTTGTTTAAATATACAATTATCCTTTTTTTAATATCATAGGAGACAAACGAATTGGTGGGTCATCTGATTTTAAGTGATCACCACCATCCATGGATACAAGCAACACCAGAGGAGTCGCAAGTACGTTGCCAGCCTCTATTAGTGGGTAGCGGAGAGGGGGAGGGAGGTAGTTCCCCGGTGATATCACTGATCGAACGAAACGCAATAATGCGAGCACTGTTAATTAACGTCGGTGTTTCTGTGGGTCGAATGGTACTACCACGGACGAGCAGAACCATTCTTGCTGAAACCAATAATAGCTTCAGGGTGGCTCTACCACCTACAAAATCTACAAAACACTTGTATTTCAACTATTACGAAATAAATTATAATTACATAAACTATTAATATATAGTCCATAAACACAAAACAATTATATTTGTATCCTATCCTTGATTTATCACGTTTTGTGAGTTTTCAAAAATATTTTATTTACATTTAATTATATCAAAAAGGGGAAACAAATAACAATATATAAATATTAAAGTACACATGACATAATTTATGGCTGTACTGCCTAAACTTACTTTTGCCCGAGTATAACAGCTGCCAGCTCTGGAGATATCCCGGCTAGGGGTCCACCGAGAGCCCAAGATTTGTTAGACATTGATGCCACCTATAGAAATAAAACTACTCTAAGAGATACTTCAAATGATAATCAAGATTAAATACAATTTGTTCATCTCGGGCTTTCAGGAGGTACTGTTGAATGAAACATTCCTATCACAGATTAAACTGTATAGGTGGGTTGACCAAGTTCAAAGCAATCAACACGATACTTTAATACTCAGATACAACTCTTACATTGTCTATTTATTTCTATATATATTTTGTTATAAATGACCATCTTTGCCAATACTATAATTGTTTTTTTTTTTAATATATTTTTATTTAGGGACTTAAGTCCATAAAGAACATGTAAGTCCCATCGTACCCTAATGTTACCATATTCAAAAAATAGAATTAGACACAAACTTCCATAGAATCTTGACGTCTCCGCTTGCAGATGCACACAAGATTCTTTAGAAGCAACCCTGATCTAATATATTAAGCTGAAACTGTTCGATAACAGCTTCCCGTTCTCATTTATTCCGGTCACATTCCATCAACAAGTGGTGCAAGTCTTCTATCATAGTTGGGTATGTAAGTTTCTTTATTTATGCTTTACCTACTTAACAGATTCTCAGGAAACTTTGCTTACACATTATTAGAAATATAGAAACTTGCATTTATCAAGTTACACTCACCTCAGTGTAGCCAATAGATTTCAGTTCCGCTATGCTACAAGGATACAGATCCAAGAACTTATACCGGTCCACCAGCTGAGCCGTCTCTTTACCCTCGAACTCTTTTATCTAGAAAAAAAAAACATGGATTAGATACCTGGACACAAAGACAAATGGTAGAAGATCAGCAACCTCCATTTTAGAAGTATTAGAGCTGTTTTTATAAATGCATAAAGTGAACAATGGAATCTAATAGTGAAATAAGTCTCGCACAATACTCGCTCGTAACTTGTGAATAGATAATAAGCAATTGAGTCTCCAATAATGACCTATGTGTCTTGTAGGTGGTAGAGCCCCGCTGAAGCTATTTTTGGTTTCAGCATGAATGGGTCGGCTCCTCCGGGGTAGTACCACCCCTCTCACAGATAACCGGCGTGAAATAACAGTGCTTGCATTGTTGTGTTTCGTTCGGTCGGTGAGAGAGCCGGAGGCCCACCTCCCTTCCTCTTTCCTGCTTTCCTTTTCCTTCCCCTCCCCCTTCTCCCATATACAGGCTGGCAACGCACTTGCGACGTCCCTGATGTCGCTAGTGTCTATGGACGGTGGTGATCACTTAACATCAGGTGACCCACCAGTTCGTTTGCCTCCTTTGATATAAAAAAAATACTTTTTTTACATTACTTTTTAATTTGTCATACATGTATTTATTCGGAAATATTCGAAATATATCTTTTACTAATATTATAAAGAGGTAAAATCTCAGAAATTACTAGTCCGACTTGGAAAATTCTTTCAGTATTATATAGCACATTTATCGAGAAAGGTTATAGGCTATATATCATCACGATAACACCAATAGGAGCGGAGCACTAATAAAAATGAAAAATCAGGATTTTTCTTCCTTCTGAGAGCATCCACTGCGTGTTAGCGTTAGCCAAAAGTAACTATTACTACGCGGACGAAGTCGCGAGCAAGGGCTAGTCTTTTATAATCTTATTGGTGTTTGTATTTCCGCTTTTAATCTATCAAGAAGTACCTTTTCTAGCACCGCCTGCCTCCTCTTCTCGACCTTCACGATGCTGACCAGGTCTCCGATATTCGATTCAAACTCCAAGAACCTGTTCCAGATGTCCACAGAACTCTCCGGCTTCAGGGATCCAGATGACAGCACCCTCTCGAAGAGTACTCGCGTGTTGTTGTCCTCTGAAATTAGATTTATTATTCATCTGAATTTTAATAAACAGCTTATGGAGGGATGATTAGAGAAGGTGATGTCTCAGTTCATAGAATGTTCGAACACCGAATGGCGTAGATGCGAAGCCATAATACTGAGTCACAGCTTTCGGTGAAGGAAAAAGTCTTAAAACCACAGTACGATGGTAGGGTTTTTTCTATATACACCTGGCTAGCTACCACCCTCAAGTTTCTGTCGCCAAGCACCTGTTGGTGTTTCTCGGTGGAGCCAGTATACCTCTAAGTTTATCGAGACTCTTAGACTACATCGTTAGCTAACATGACATGAGACTATGGTCAAACATTAAACCTATAAAGCATTTTTAAGAAAATATAGGTGATTGAATGTGTCTAGAAAGCTCTGTAACTTCATCTATTTATACCAGAAAGTGATAATTTCGATGCTTTTATTATATTCGTACCTAATGGATGCTGTTTCATCCGAAATTGTTCCACCTGAGTTCTCTCTACATATGATTTCAAACACGATCACAGTTCTAATATAATTATAAAGAACTTGGGTGAAAGAGAGAACAATTGTATCTGATTGCGACCACCATACGTCAGGTTTAAACGCATGCTTAAGTATGACGCGTTTCAACCATTAGAAACCGTATATATTCATAGTAATTAGATATGCTCAGGTATCTCCAACCAAAATGGGCATACCTGCAGACACATGGCGATAAACTCAAACCTCAAACGTAATTGAAGTCCAGAATTATAGATAAATACATAAAAAAAACGTCATTGTACAAAATGGTCCTTCGAGCCGGAATTAAGACCTATGTAACCAAAAATAAAATCTGAACTCTTTACCGTTAAGATGCGACAAATAGTCGATGTAACAGAGCACATATTCGGGAATATGGGAAAACTTCTTGAGTCCGAGTTCGAAGATCCTGAAGGCGATGTTCTTGTCTTTCGAGCAGTAGTACTCCATCAGAGCGGCAGCAACGAACACATGGTATCGAGACCTGCACCAACGTGTATTGTTTAAGTGGAAGACCATACTTATAGAATTACATTCCGAGAGAACTTTAAGTATAATTTATTTGAGCTCAAACACAATTTGGAGTGTTACCTTAAAATAACCCGTATGCCATCTACAATCATAAAGTATGTATGTTACAAGTACGATCACTAACCTGGAGTCCTCTCTAGCCCTCTTGAAGACAGTTCTGGCGGTTTTGATGCCCTCGGCTCTGCGCGCGAACTTCATGTACTGTACGTAGGCGAGGGTCGGGTCTATGTCCTCCATGTCCAGGTAACGGGTGTACACTTGGTGGACCTGGACATCACAATATTCTTGTTGCCATTTTTTTTGTAGGTGAGTTTCAATCCAGGAAGTACAGGTGAAGGAACGTGTTTCGAATTGTGTTCATATTTTTTTTGATGTGATATATCTAAAGGCGCATCCTAAACCAGATTTTGGCATGGCGACGTGTGGCGACACAAATACAAACTCTGCACTATCAACGAAATACTCGAAAACATTTGCAACCCATCTGCATAAACATAAAACTCTAATTGCTTTGTAGGCCACTCGTTCTAATAGTATTACACGGCACGCAGTGATGACCTAATGTCCTTTGATAAATGCCGCGAAATACACTGCACCTGCCCGTAGTTGAATGTTTGTTGTATATAATAAAAATGAATATTATGTGATAAAATAAATAAAGTCATTATTATATGGAACAAATTTGTAATACTTTATCTCTTCATTATCCCATAGCTGATTCCTGTCGTAATCTGTTCTTTTATGCATGTAACTTATGCAAAACAATTTCGTTGGCCACATCTACCATAAGACGGCTCAATTTTTCTTTTATGTTAACTACATCTTAGCTAATATAACAAATACGAATGCGAATTCTTAAATGAAATGATCATCATCATTTTTCTTACATATTGTCTGGAGCAGAGTAAAGTAACAGTCAAGGACATAAGGGAATCTTTCCTCTAGACAAAATTTACTGTACCCAAGGGATAAGCAACAAGGGTAAAAGCCAGTAAACTATAGAATACATGAAAACAACCCACATGATGTTAAACAATATGTTTTTTTTTTGTTATAGGAGGCAAACGAACACGCGGGTCACCTGGTGTTAAGTGATCACCGACGTCCATAGACACTAGCAACACCGGCGGAGTTGCAAGTGCGTTGCCAGCCTGTGTTTGGGGGTAATGGGGAAGTGTGGAGAGAAAGGAAGAGAAGGAAGGTGGGCCTCCGGCGCTCTCATTGACCGAACTAAACGCAACAATGCAAGCATTGTTGCTTCACGTCGATGTTTCTGTGGTTCGGGTGGTAGTACCGGGGGCGAGCCGATCCATTCATGGTGAAACCAGTTATAGCTTCAGCGTGTCTCTACCACCTATATTATAAAATGTACAAATAATCATAGAATAAGGGCAGTGCATTCAGAATGTATAATCACTTGACACCAACATGCCATAAAGAGGCTTTGTGCTTATTAAATCAGTTATCTATGTATAAACTTGTTATTTTAATATATTTTTTACTTTATTATAATGAAGTCGACTCTCTTCATAGTCAGCGTGGGCGAAGTGTAGTAACGTGGAGTGCTTCAGGGGACCACTTGTAGCTCTCTCATAAACCGCAGCAGCCTCCTCAGAAAACAGACGAGCAGCATTCGAGTCCTGTGTAACAATGGAAAATAATATATTAAGGCCTTTAAATTATTTACATTATCTTCTGGGCACGAAATATGTACATCCAGAGTTTTAAAATAAACACCAAGATATAATATTCTTTTTGTATGTACAAAAAAGTACTAAATACAAAGACTGGCAAAGTGTTTAGAAAAAATTATAATTTTCTACGAATATCGCGTATATATTAGTAGTAACAGATTAGGCAACGTAATGAATTGTAAGTCTGCGGAACACGTTTCCATTAAAATCTAATAATCTCTTTGAGTATTCTAAGCTTTAATTGCTTTCTAAAGATTACCAACCCTTGTTTTCATTACATCAAAGCGAATACAAGGACTGACAAGACAAATAAGTGTACTTGAGTACTAATGTTCAAGTACTATCACAAATTATGGTACAATATTTTTTCTTTGCACTTGTGACTTTGTTCTGCGTATATCTTTTTGTTAGTGGGGTAAAGTTTCTTTTTAACCAATAGTGTTGTATTATGTATGTAGAGTTAGAAGGTGGTATTGTGAAGGGTATCTCACCCCCTTCTCCTGCAACAGTTTGGAGGAGTGGTCGAGGAACTGTGCAGCCTGGTGCCACACGTCGGGATGGTGCGCGAGGCAGAGGAGGCACTGCTCGATGGCGAACATCACTCGTCGCGCCACCAGCGCCGTGTCTTCAGACCTCAAAGGGTTCGAACGTTCCCAGGATATGTACTTCTTCCATAGTTCCACCTTGAATCATTTACGTTTCTAATAATATTCAACATCTATAGCAATAACTATACAGAAGCATGTGTGTGTAATAATCCTAGAATATGCTCTCAAGATCCTCACCTTAAGACTCCTCCACCTCAGACTTAGCAAAACCAGTAATAGTTTCTTAGGTAACAGTGTTAGGTTTTACAATAAAGTCCCAAAACATGTAACCGATTTGCCGGATTGCAAATTTAAGCGCCACGTCAAGCGGGTGTTAGTGTCAAAAGGATATTATAGAGTGGATCAGTATGTGAACGATAGTGATGTCTGGAATTGACTCCTCTCTGTTCATCCACTATAAGCTGTATGATGCATTCGAAATATATGTAAAAAAAATGTACCCGATCGAGTTTCTTGCCGGTTCTTCTCGATGGCTGGGTTGTTTTCCGAACCGGTGGTAGTTTTTGACGTTCATAAGCGCCTTATTAGGGCCTAAACTGAATAAAGAATTTTTGATTTTGATTTGAACAATGTCACTGATTATTTATGGTTATGTTACAAAAGCTACAGCTGTTACAAAACTTAATACCTTTCAATTTTATTTAGTGTGTTGACAGTGTCAGTCACCAATTGAAAGGAGACAATTTCATTAGTGGTTAACATTTGAGGACAATAAATTAAAATATAAACATTGTTTTTTTTCTCAATGTTTACAAAATTGAGAATAAAGGCAGAATTAATGTTTTTAACAGTTGAATAGAAAAAATCAATGATTCATTCATGTTCCCACGTAAACAGAACCAACAATTATAGCGCGTGATATAAAACATTGTTCTAGAACAAATTTGCACATTCATACTGAAGAAAAATAATGCTGTTTAGAATCCTAACAGTGACAGATAAAAATACCCACTGTAATGATCTATCACTATATAAACTGTGATTCCAGTACAGTCAGCTATAGATTTCACTACCATCCTGTTAAGTATGCCACTAGGCTAGGAGTTACACCTAATATGTGATATTTGAAATCAACTTAAACAGAATTATTATATACTAAGATCCTTATACCCTATTACACTCATCTATCTCTATTGGTTTATGGTATAGTTATGTTTGGTTCTGTTTTTCTGTCTAGCCAGGTTATGCTCCATCCTTTTTTTGATGCATTATTAAAAATTGCAGTAATATTGAACAATTGAATTTAACTATTATCGCACCTAAAGAAATCAAATTTGATGTAATTTCTCCATTATATCCCTTTCTTACCTGTTTCATTTCCTCTCTATCGACAGTGGGAGGCGTGGCCGGCATATTCCTGTTCAGACCACGTGTCACAGTCTCCAACTCCTTGGCGACTCGACGTGCGTTCATGTACTCCCGGGATCTCTCCATCGCCATTCGTTCCGCTGAAGAAATCATATAATATTTATTTATCCTCGCATACCACGATTACCTCTACAGTCTTAAAAGAAACTTCTAGAACAGTCGATGTTTTGTCTCAAATAATTATTGGAAAACGCCGTGACCACGATGTTGGTGGGCAGTTAACATTGCGTTGTTAGTAATATAGAGCAAGAAAGGATGATAGGAAGAGACGAGGGGAGGGAAGCTTAATTGAACCGATGATGGCTTAGTTAATGACGTATCGGACACAGCATTAATGGACGTAGGTTCGAATCTTTGCGACTGGGTCGGAGTGCGTGATGAAACGATAGCATGTCGCTAAGGCTTTTTATAAGTTCACTTTTTGTAGATGGTAGAGCCACGCTGAAGGTATTACTGGTTTCAGCATGAATGGGTCGGCTCTTCCGGGGTACTACCACCCGACCCACAGAGACACCGACGCGAAGTAACAGTGCTGATTCGGAAATGCACTTAACGGTATCACTATGGAAGTTATTACGCCTGGTGTTTAATTGTCACATTCCAGTTGGACATAGTTACATATAATGTATTATGGTGATCGTAGTTCGGTGAAGCTGTTAAGACCTTGTTAGATCAATAGCGTAGTCAGTTCGAAAAAAAAAAATTATGGTGATGTTTTATTTAACATTAGGTTAGATTATCGTCAAACGCTAAGACCTATAAAGTATTTTTTATTGCCCCTGACGGTTGACAGTAACCGCTGCATTATTTAAAATACAAGTTAAATGGTTTACATCATGTGTTATTTAAACATAATTATCTCCCGTTAATGTTATCGAATCGTAAAGAAAAGTCTTATATGGGTGTTAAAATATCAATGTTTTGTAAATACTAGAAACTGTAACAAACTGGTCTTCCCATGTTTCAGACTTAGCAAAACCAGTAATAGTTTTTTAGGTAATAGTGTTAGGATTTACAATAAAGTCCCAAAACATATTAATGATTTGCCGGACTGTAAGTTTAACCGCCATGTCAAGCGGGTTTTGAGTTTTGATAGTATGTCTGAAATTGACTCCCTTCTGTGCATCCACTGGGAACGATTGTATGATAAATTGGAAATATATAGGAGTTTCTTATCGGTTCTTCTCGATGACTGGGGGTGTTTTCCGAACCATTGGTAGTTTAGACATTCATAAGTGCCTTATTGGAGCCTAAACTGAATGAAGAATTTTCGATTTGAATAGACATTTCTTAAAATGTTAGTGAGAAAATTCATTACATTTTCCTTTTCACCTAAATTATAAATGTATTAAATTCAAACAAGAAATTGATCTAAGTAAATTATATAATGTTTGAAGATTAACCAAATAACATTTTGAATTATTCAAGAAACTCGCAAAATTGTTGTTTATCTACACAATAGTTTAATAGATACTTACCTATAATTGTATTAATACTTTGTTCAAAGGCGATGTAGTCCTTCCATAGTGTCTCTATGCCTATTATGGGCGTTATGATCGCTCTTTGGTACACCTGGAACAAATCAATACATAAATCACCAAAAAAATTAATAGAAGTGAAAGCATCAACAACTAATATATACGAGTTTTCCAAACATCAGAAAAAAATATATTCTGGCAATCTTTTTCTCTAATGTTCATGGTTTTTTAATTGAAACATTTTCGGGACGGTGTAAATTGAATTTTATGAAACGAAAATGTGTAATGAAAACGAGATAGCTATGAATATATATATATATGTATATATATAGGTTTTAGGCTGTGAGAGAATGAGATAGGATGCGTTTCTATATAGTTTCCGTATCGTTCGTCTCGTGTTTTTGCGATAGTTCGTAAGGGTCAGCATTTCCACTGCTCTAACGTCGACCTCATATACAGACTCTGCATACATAAAAAAGTCCTTGAAAATGTATATACTAAAACCATTCTAATGAATCATTTTGTCCACTGATGAAAACTGCATTAAAATCCGTTCAATAGTTTTTGAGTTTATCGCGAATAGACAGACAGACGCGGTATGGGATTTTGTTTAGACTCTTCATGCACTCTAAATATATCCAATAGGAAAATAATATAAACCAATAAGTATTGCGATTTTAGTTTTTGAAGTAATATATCAAACAAATAATTCGTCGTATCTTTATGTTAACTTTATAGCAAGATGTCTAAGAACACCAGGACATTTTTTGAAAGCAGTCGTAGGTCTTCTTACCTTTCTGACAGCAGATATCTTCTGGTTCTCGGCGTAAGAGCCGACCGCATCGACGCTCTTCAGAAATGTCACATAATCATTCCATATTGGATACGCGTGATTATCAAGACCGATCTTTTCCAGGGCAAAATCATATGCTTGAGCCATTTTCTCTCTGAAAGCATTTATTTTTATAGACAATGGGATTTACAACACCATGTATAGTGTGGATTAGGTCTATGGTAAATTTGCATCATTGTCCAAGTTGTAAATTCCACAACAATATAACACAAACATGGCGACGAGTAAATCCAAATCGCTATAACAAAAATGAAAGGTGAAGGAGAATTAGATATGACAGGCTTGAAAATGTTAAAAAGCAATGTGGTATAACTGGGTCAGAGTTCCGAATGTTAAACTGCAGTATGGTGTACATGGGGCAGAATTCTGCATATTAGAACGCAATATGGTGTAACTACAACGGATAAGATTAGGAATAAGTATATCAGAAGAAGTACTAAGAGGAAGTAATAAGGTTAGCGTGGTGTAGACATATTATGAAAAGGAACAGAAATCATGTAACTAGAAGAATGTTAAGTACGAAAGTGGACACATACAGCAATAGAAAAAAGATGAAGAAAGTATGAATGTATTGTGTAAAGAATGATTTATATAAAAGGTGTGAAAACTGAATTGTCAGCTGATAGAAAAGAGTAAATGAAGAAATTATGTGCCAACTTCAGTTAGAGCAAATATGTTAAGTAATTTATGATTTAGAATTTCGTGGAGTATAGTTGTCATTTAAGATTAAATTAATATGTTCAGATCGTTAAGCGAGAATTTGACCTTGACCCAGCGAGAAGCACATCTGGGCCTAGAAATACTTACTTGTACGTTGGTAGCATTGATTTCGTTTCTTTAACATAGTTGAGGTACAGCCTCCATAGCTCGATGTTGAGGATCTTCATCAGACACCTCTGGAACAGCTGCACGTGCAAATCTTTATATTATTACCGAACCTTGGGTTACTATGAATTAAGATTTTACGCAAACTGCTTTTTATGCAAAACACTCTTTACGCAAATAGATCAGTACGCGTAAGAAACGACTAATTCGTTTAAAGTCTTCGCTGTGCAGGATGCAGAAAATACTCCTTTTCTGACAACATAAATCATTTAGAATTCGATTTTGCAATTTGATTTCAAGTAGATTATGACATCCCATCCAAAAAATAAATGTGACATGAGAGCCAAGTTCAATATTATGTTATATGCCTAGGTTTTTGGCTTCAACGACAAAACAAGTGAGATCTAAATGGGTGCCAAGTTCAATGGTCAATCCTGAAATTTATTTATAACATCATAAAATATGTTATAATTTAAAATATCATTTCTTCTAATAACTTAGGATAATATATTTAAGCTTAAGGTCTGACTAGGCTAATTCAAACATACAAATTATTGTAACTACCAAAACAGTCCTGAAAGGGCCCTATTCGATGACTATTTTCTACCCGCAAGCCAAATTTTTGGTAAGAATAAAATAAGAACTTACAGCTTTGGAACTTGCGACGGCTATAACATAATTCGTATATTCGAACTAGCAGAAATGATATATTAAGTTGTTATAACATATGCCATGTTGTTACAAAGAAATTTCAGGACTGATCATTGAACTCGGTACTCATTTAGATCTCACTTCTTTTGTCTTTGAAGTCAACAACCAAGACAAACGCATATCATAATATTGAACTTGGCTCTCACATCACATTCAAGTTTTTGATGGGGTACCATTATTTTTTGTACAGAAATTATTAGTAGTTACTTATTCATAATAAAATGAATATGAAATGGTTTTTGTTAATCTCCAATACTAAATCCCAGTTAATAACGAAATAAATACGAAAGTCGACCTATAATATTTATATAAGCTTGAACCATAATCTTACCTTGCACGAAACTTTTCATTATATATACTAAAACTGATATATTTGAATTAAAAATAAAGGGTGGTTTAAGTAAGATTCCAATCATTATATATTCACGTGAAGACCTTAAAATCCACATAAACACCGACTGTCATCAATTTTGATTGCAATTCTTATATTTATATTACAGGCGTTATAAGTGTTCCTAATATAATCAATTAATTGAAAATTATAATAAAATTATAAAAAAATACAGTGAACTAAGAACCTCCTCTTTTTTTTGAAGTCGGTTATAAATTACTAGTTTCTGATGTTTTCCCTTGTGTTCACCCCACTACCTATCTGGATTCCAAATTTGAACTTTATAGGTTATCTGAAAAAGTATTAGAATTATGGTCTATAGGTCAGTCAATGATAAAAGTGACGATTTTTCGACATTAAATTTTAAATAACTGTGTGATATATGTTTATAAAATTAAATTAAAAAGCTAAAAGTGTTATGTCCCTCCATGCTTTATTCTTTACTAGATAGATGGCACTAACTCACTTATCGTACCTTTTAGTGTAATTTTTTTGTATTCACAATGCGATAAAAGATGGCGCTGTACAATTTATAATCTTTGTATTAAGTGTTACCAAATTTTATCGATCTAAGTGCATACATTGAACAAATATAGCGTTTCCTTCGGAGTAGTCCGGTGAAGCTGTAAAAGCCAAAAAATAAAGGCCAATAGCGTAGTCAGTTCGAGAAAAAAAAAAGACTAGTCCGGTGAAGTTGTGAAGGCCTAGCAAGGCCAATAGTGTAGTCAGTTCGAGTTCGAAGAAAAAAAGCGTTTCCTTGCATAATCTTTAGATTATTTAATACTGTAGTGGACACAACTAGCAGTGCATGATTTTCAGATTTTAACGTCGCAGACATACACACTGTTCACAGCGAAAGGGTGACATTAAAGAAAAGAGTCAGAGGCCTATAACGCTTTTTCCCTTACGCGATGATTTTTACGCTTCAGTAGCTACCAAAATACACGTTAAGGAACTTTATTCCAGGAAAAAAATTGAATTAGGGAGGTTATTTGAAACCAATTGAAATATATGTTTCCAGTAAATAACATGGTCACCGAAAAAAGCCTAGAAAGAAACTCGATCATTCTTTATGTTAATGTTATTGAAATGTAATAAATTTAAAATCCTAACGACTTTAAGCGAATTAGTCGTACAACCTAGAACACAATTTAGACCATAACTCAGACATTTTTGAAATATTTACTTACCATTCAAAAATAATTCGGTATAGTGTATCGAACGTTAATTAAAACGATTTATGGCGAACATACCATCGATAACGTCTTCAAAAACTCAAAATTACTTTCAATTTGTGTTATTAAATATTTTACAGCTATCAAGAAACAACAAACAGTAGTGAAATAAGATTCCAATAAACTACATATTTATTAAGCTAAACTAAGCTCATGTGAAAAAAAATTCAAGTAAGTTTTACGAGAATGCTAAAACTCCAGTTAACTTGTTACTTAACTCTATCCTCAATTACTATTATCATATTTATTTTTTATTTACAAGTTATCGTAATCCTTTTTAACAAAAAAAAAAATGATGTATGTTATTCTCATAACAACTTTCTTAAGCACTTTAGTTATCTTTACGTTAGTGAAAATAGAACGTAAATTAAAGAATAAAATATCGAATACCGATGTGTTTATGTTTTTTAACATATCCATTATTTGAATATAAAAAGGTATGTACCACAAAGTTAAATAGTCTCTTACCTTGCCTACGAAGGCATTAACTTTAATTCAGAGAAAAAAAATCTGAAATTTCCATACATATCATACAGAACGTTTGAATGATACTAGTTCAAAATACAAATAGGATTGTGAGAGGGGAAACAAATACATGTCAAAAGCGAAGTTAAGTAGCAAATATAAAAAAAAAATAATTAGAGGCTTGCTTATATGAAATGTTACAAATACAAAGTTTTTTTAAACTTATTATTCACTAGCCGATACCCGCGTCTTCGTCTGTGCCTTTTGTAATAAATAAAGCTATTTTGTATTTTTTTTAGATAAGGGCTAAGATTTAAAAGAAAAACAATTTTTTTTAATAAAATTTATCAAGTCGTTTTTGAGTAATGTGTGCACAACGACAGACTTCTGACTTCTATCGTTCATATAAATAAAAAAAACATGTTTTTTGGATTTATAACAATTAGTATAAATAGAAAAATAGAAAATAGATTGTGGCACAATAAATTTTTTTTCTTAATTTAACTGAACCGTCTATATAGTATAACAGCTAGTAGCAAGCCTCTTAACACAGATTCATAAAATTGTTCTATGCAAAAAGCAACTGTTTATGATTTTAAAATTAGTTATTTGCTAAAGAATTTCGCCTCCAACATGTTCAACACAGACACCCTACTGGAAAAAAAAGATAACATTTGTTAAAATCTGACTATTTATTTATTTAATATCAACACTATAGTTCTATTATTACAATATAGATTCTTTTAAATAACTTTTTTAAGTCTTGTTAATATCACAAATGTATATTTATATTATACTAAATTTAGAATAAATTACTAACCTTTTCGACCTTCTCAAAGTTTCTTGCTTTCATCTGTAATTTATAAAAATCAGTAATTAAAACGATATATAGACAATATGTCAATAAAAAGTAAACATAACTGGAGATGGATGGGTGGTATGACACAAGATCCCAAGATAAAAAGCTAATAGGTTACTGACTAGTATCCCAAAGAGAAAAAATGAAATCGAAACCAACCAATAAGTTGGGAATATTACCCAAAACTCGCATTTGAGTATCGTAGAAAAAGAACAGTACATGATAAAAACCAGTGGAAGTTTTTTATATCATTGGAGACAAAAGAACAGGTGGATCACATGATGTTAACTGATCACAGCTGTCCATAGACATTAGCAACACCAGGGGTGTCCCAAGTGCATTGCTGGCCTTAAATGTTAGTCTTATGCCAAAAGACACACTGACTACAAGACACTATAGGACCTAGTACATATTCTTTACTTAATTTAGTGGTTCAGAATAAAGGGCTTTATATAAATATCAAAATGTAGTTATATTGTTTGACAAATATCTATGCCAGATTAGTGATTTTTGTAATCAATGAAATGTTTATACATAGAAGGTACCACTATAAACAACAATATGAACTATATAAATAACAAATTTTCACTGTTGGAAGGTCTGTATATAAAATACTTCATGATGGAAATATATATTACAGCTATTACATGACACCCTCAAAATGAACAATAGCCAAAAAAAAGTTTTCTGGAAGCCACATTATCATACCATTCTTTTTTCCAGGCTAAGAATATTCTCATCTCTATCATCACATTGACACTTAATACAAGAAGGGTTTATGGTTACAATAATAATTTTTTTTAAATGGAAGTTCAAAAATGTATTCCAAATTTAATTAGAGAGTTCCTTCCCTGTGTCAAAATATTACAAATTTTCTAATTTTTAAAACATCCAGAATGAAGAAATGGATAAGAAATTTAACTCCAATATGGTATGATCCAGTTTAAAATATAAAAAGAATATACATTTTTTATATTTATCTACAATATTAATTTTAAAACCACATTTACAGCCTCTAGTCAATATAGTTTTACAGCTAAGTCGCTGGCCAATTAATATTAAATCATATTTAATTTTAATACTAATGCATTTTTTTTGTAGTAGAGTTTGTTGTAGAGTAATTTAAATGATTGGCTTGGCATTGCTACAGTGCTGAGTGTGTGAAATCAAATCTCACAGGGCATAATTGCCTGATTCATAATACTGTTATATAAAGAAAGAGGGGTAAATCTGCTGATAATTGCAATATTGAGTTTTAAATGTATTTGGCATTAGAAAAAGGCACATCTAAAAGTTTTCTATTTTCCTATGAGTTTCCATTCTAAAATTATACTTTATCTAAAAACAAATTAATTGTAATTTGGTACAAGCTTCTTGCAAAAACTTTGTATTTTCTCAGATGCGTGTTTTAGTTACATGCACCCATTTTCCTAACAGCAGCATTATTTACATTTTAATCTAAGTGTACTTGTTATCTAAGAAAAAAATGTTTGTAAAACCACTTGTATCACAGTGCAGAATTTAAGTATTGTTTTTTAAAGAAGGAAAATAAAAAATAATGGAAAACAAAAATAATTGTCGTTCCTTCTACTAAAGCACCTCGTACAATATAGATGTTCTATTTTCCATACACACGGAGAACCGTTTTGGACGCGCTAGCGAACGCACGTGTCCGATATCTCCTCTGTTCGAGATCTTTTGTTCTCGATTTCGTAGTGCTTTGTTTAGTGCTAAGTTGAGTGCAGCTGTGGCACACGTGTACAAAATCTACCTGAGTGAGTGAGACATTCCCTTATTTATATATTTACCTGTTTATTTATATACTCATTTTTCTATTCCTTATTCTTAGATATCTAACCAACTATTATTTATTTGTTTAATTATCTATTTATTTCCTCATATATTTCGTTAATTTTTATCTATTCAGTGATAAAGTAATCTATTGCTGTGCCCCCGTATATATGTAAGTACCTATTTATTATTATTTATCTATTTATTTAACCATTATTTATTTATGTTATAGTATTTTATTCATATACATGGTCCCCTGTCTCACCCAGTCATTTATTTATTTTGTGCTTTCGCTTTGTTTAAACAATTCTCTTGGTCCGGACTCGATATAGTTCCATAGCTTACCGTTTGGCGTGCCCCCCTGCCCTTAAGGCAGGGAGGTTGGTTCGCGGCCCCTCCCTCTCAGTCCATCGCGATGGACACACAAAGATTTGAAAGGTTCTGTCGCAGCCTTCTCGCGCAAGGCGTAGATGAGAAACTATTTAATACCACTTTAATAAATGCATCGCAGCCCTCCGAGGACACGCAATATGTCGCGAACTTGCCGACCGCGAATTCCTTCGCATCACTCTCGCCGCAATCGCCTCTCGATGCGCGAGACAAGGACCTATTAGAGGCCCCAATATCGAGCTCTAGTTCAGAGTCCGACTCCGAAATGGAGCTAGAAGTAACGGCGTCCGCCGAACCAACCGCGACCGCGACTACGACCGCGATTCCCGCGCCTTCAGCGCAGCTAGACAAGGACGGCTATACGACCGTTTCGTATAACAAACGACGCCCGGCTAGTCCGTTAGAGCTGTTAAGACCTTGCTGGGTCAATAGCGTAGACATTTCGAAAAAAAAAAAAAAAAACCATACACATGATCTTCTATCTTGGCAAATAATGAGAGCATATACCTGAATTAATATGAAAGTGAATCGAAATGTTAAAGTAAATCTTGAATTGTAAATCAAATCACCTATATTAAATGGCAATGCAGTAAAAATGTATGAAATTAAAATTATTCATTATTAAAACTCGTATAAATACACACTGTGGCAGTGGAGGTTTATGTATAAAGTATATTATATAAAGAGAGTTCTCACCTCTTGTTCTATGTAAATCTTCCAAAACCGTCCAGTAGTAGGGAATGCTGTTATAAGTTTCTCGTACATGGACCTCACTTCATTGATGTTTCGTGTCTGAGCTTCTCTGATAAGAAGCGACCACGAATCAACGTCATAGACGTTTGCTTCGACTGCTCTCTGAGCACGCGTCAACCTCTCATTGCCCCAATCCTGAAAGTTATATTACGATTGACAGTATTTTGCATAAGTTTAGGTTCAAAATTATACCACGATCATGTTCAAAAACGACTACCTATGTTGTGGAGTTAGAAAATGCAAAGAGCAAGGACTTGATCATAAAAATTAATTAAAAAAAAAAAAACACTAAGTGAACATCTTAAAATATGAATCTCTACATACAATCTCCACATTTTCATCCGTCGTAGTCATCTTCTGGTCTGGTAGTGCGTGTAGGTCAATAGAAATAGAATAGAAACACTATATTTCTGGCGGTTACACGGTTATAATCATGTAGATGAATTACATTAAAACTAAACAAAGTTGAATTACTATTACAGTCTTAAAATTAAGTGTCAATAATAAGAAAATACAATTATTATAGCAAACTTTCATTCGGCGTTTACTAAATGACATATGCCTCCATAACTAAACCACAAACCAAACGTACAAAGTTACAAACTACAAGATATACTTGACACCACCACAGACTACTAAGAGAATCACAGAAGAGAACACTACGCAGGGATGTTCAATATTCATCGATATTGAATAAACATCTATACAACAGCAGAAAATATCGGTTTTAATTTGATAACATCAACACATTAACATATGAAATATAATATCGACATATCAGTATATTCTTTAAGGTCATCTAGCGTTAGATATACTAGCTAAGGACTAGATAATTATCAACTATTTTACACTTGATAATACTGGTCAACGTAATTGAAGTAAGTCAATCGAATAGTTATTTCTTTTTATTTCCTAAAGGAAAAAGGAACAGGAAAAGCTTCAGAAAGGCTTTTCTCCAAAGCTAGCAAACTCCTGTACCAGCAAAGGAACAGACAAAATGAAAATCACCCGATAAAGTTCGTTTTTTACTGACAGTTTTATTTGTTATCAAAAATATTGATATTTTATGACATCGCTGTTTCGCTTCAATTTTAATTGAAAATCGATACTTTTAAACCGATGTAAACATCGACGTTAACATTAATATCTTTCTAATATCGATTTTTCCAAATACTACGTATCTATGCACAGACTTCTAAGAGGATAGATACTACTCTTCTTCTATCTTATTATTGGCAATCAGTCTTCTAGTGGGCTATTAATGCCATTGTCAAGTGAATAAGGATATTATGGCTTTCTTGATATAATTTCAATGAACTAACAAGATGGTGGCCATCTGTTAGAACTTTTTTGGGATTTTTGTGGCAAGTCAGAATCCATTTACTATTCCTTTGGTATATATATTTGATACAATTTGTGTTTAGATACAGATATAATATTATTATGAAACGCTAATATTGAAATGTTTTATATTTATATCCACATAACAAGTAAATAATTTCATATTTAATGTCTAAGAAAAAAAAAGGTATATAAATATGTTTATAGTGAAAACCTGCCACAATTATCGCATAAAAATCCCACAAAATCATTACATAGAGGGATCCTAAATCAGCTACAAAAAAAAAACTACACCGATTACATTATGTGTTTGTACGAGCTTTGGGCTTACTACTATTGTTATACTGACACGAACAGCACAATGATAAGTAGCGGAATGTGTAAAATAGGCTGTTTATTCATATTTCCATTTATAGTATATATACAGACACGCGATTGTACATTTGTTTGAACGACATTCTATTTACAATATACAAAAGGTATCAACCAGGCTGCCAAAGAAAATGACATACTCTGTAGCTTCATGTTTTATCTATGGTACTATAAGCTTGACAACTGATGAACTGACATTTTGCTGGAGAAAAGCATATACAAGATTGTTGAGCATTTCTGTATCAAAACAAAAAAAAAATGTTATTCTATTCGTTCTTTAAATCCCTGGTCGGGAAGGACGTAGTCGTAGAACTGAAGAACGACCTTAGCATATGCGGTACTCTTCATTCTGTGGACCAGTATCTTAATATAAAACTATCGGATATAAGCGTAATAGATTCAGACAAATATCCACACATGTTGTCAGTGAAAAACTGTTTTATACGAGGTTCGGTAGTCAGATATGTGCAACTTCCAGCCGACGAAGTAGACACGCAGCTTTTACAAGACGCCGCGCGAAAGGAAGCAACAGTTTCGACAAGATAATTATCACCTACATTAGTTAATAAATTACGCGCCTTTTGTGTTATTTTGGACCATGATGTTGGTGTAAATAATAATTCAACAAACTCCGGTTTGGAAATAAATATAACTGTATTTGTATAACTTTAGTTTTATTCTGAAAATTGTAATAATTTGAGGTTATGAGTTTTCATTATAATATCAGTGACAGAAGTTATTGCTGTAAGAACGCTTTTGGCGATACCGGTAGGTATGAACAATAGAACACCTAGAATATAAAGAGTCCTGTATACACAGAGTACCTTATATAAACCTGTATACGAATGTGTATTATACTTTGACAAATTATTGTTCGTCCTCGTTTTCTGTCGATAAGTTTAAAATATGTGTGATAAGAAAATATAAACTATATTTTTTATAAATACATATATACCTAAAATAATATACACGCATCTTGCAAAATTCTAATGAGAGAAATGTTTTAGATATCCGTTCTATAATACAAACATATAATTACAAAAATATATATCCATATTTTAATTTTACGTTACACTACCAAAATTAGTTTCTAGTAACGACTACTTTGCTTTTGTGACATACATCGCAGTTATTCACAAAAGAGTAATAAGTATTATAAGGAATTATCCAGTCGTCATAAAAGCTCCCGAATTGACAGATTCCTTTCCGAATCCTGATGTTGCCTGTAAGATATAAATAACCCTATTTTGGTAAAATGTTAGTGACATGATAAACTCTGAAATTGCTGAGCTGAGATTTTTAAAATTATAGTAGGATTATGTTACTTCATGCGAAAACCTCTGTTACATCAATAAAACATTTAAGCTATTGCATAGCTTCTATCGCGAGCCTTGAGCGTGGGGACCGAATCCAAAAATTCCGTAACGAAAAAACCTAACACTAATCAAGTCTCAAACTTTTGTTCTTATTTCAGTTACCATAAACCTATAGTTTCAATGATTAATATTCCTGAATAACCTACATGTATTGTAAGATAGTAAAAATAATTTGACCAAAAAAGAAAAAAAAATGTTTTCTTATCGGTCACCACGCTCAAAAAGTGTAACTTGAATTAATATCAAAGAAAAAAAACAAAGGAAAAAAAAACTCCATAAATAAAATAAATAAATAGTTATAATTGCATTAGTTCACAAAAAAAGCTATGCAATAGCTTTACCGCGGCAGTCCCCGAGTGCCACACGTATTTTATATATATAATCAATCTAAAGCTTCATATTCTAAACATTTATGTAATGGTATTTTGGTTAATTATGCAAGTGGTCCTTCTTTACGTATTATTAGCCGTAACTAACAATATATTTGAATATTGGAAGCGATGATCGCTCAGTTGATATCACGTCTAGATAGAATTCTTCTAACCGAGTTAGAACATTCGATGAAGGAAAACATCGTAATGAAACCATAGCATGATGATTGGGCTTTTTCTAATTCCGCCTGACTAGCCATGACCTTCAAGCTTAAGATCTGAAATCCAAGCACCTGTAAGTGTGTTCCGGTATCCGAATTAAAAAGCCAGTTCCCCTCTATGCTTAACGTATCTACCATGTTGGAACACATCGTCATTTAACGTTAGATGAGATTATGGTGGAGACACTAAAACCTATACAGTACAAAAAAAAAACTTGAGAGGTGTCAAGGGACACCCGGATGGAACGAAGTTCCTTTCGATTAATTAGTGAAGGAATTGTAATAAAATTTTATTTTTTTAAATTATAATAATATTTTTTTTATTATTAACAAATATAATGTTATATAAACTTAATCAGTAGGCTCAATTTTCGTAATAATTGGCTTGTGGTAACTGAAGTAGGAAACATATGTTTGGGATCATTATTATTATTATTTTTTATTATTTACAAAAAACCTTGATACACTCAACAAAAATAATCGTCGCGACACCACACTGTTCAATGCGAAATAGAAATGAAAATATCTGGCTTGCTTTCTATAAGAGAGAGAGACACAGAGAGAGAGACAGACAGAGAAACATGCGACGCCGCACAGCTTACAATAGCTTACTATAGCAAAAAGTGTCGTGACAACTTTTCGTAAGAATTTTTCCGTCTAGCCCCCTTTCACAACGTGCGATAAGGAACTTCGTTCCAAAAAAAACAGGAAGTTTGGCAAATAATATTCAACACAGAATAATATATTTCATTGTCTTTGGATTTGAACTGGGTTTTAGGGCTCATAAGATACACTAGATGCATAATGTGCTATTAAGATTGCATAATTATTTTCTTTTGTAAATATCTTTCTCTTATTCTCACTTCTGATTATTTGCGCAGAAGGCTTCATAATTTTTTTTAATATAATCATAATTCATAATGTTGACTATTTTACATTGCTTACAAATCATGATAGAGTAAACATTATTGGTTTTTTTATTTGGTACGGATCATTTTGTTCTTTACTGATACGTTTGAAATGTTGGTACACATAATTTTAATATACTGATGACTAGAATATATAGTAAAACATAATTAATAAGGATAAACACCTCGTTTATATACTAATTTTACAATATTACAAGAATAGTATAATGATAGTGTTTTTGGCAGAATTGGTAAGAATAGTATGGCCACACTGGTCTTTCATTCATTTTAATATTTTTAAGCTTTTTGCTCTGTTCCGTTCTTCGCGTTGGTTAATCGTTGCTGTTTATGGAAATTATTAAATTTATCTCTTACGACTGAATAGAACCCCTTTTACTAGTTACTTTTGTCGCGAATGAATATTATCTATTATAATTTACTTGAGCGGTATATGGATAGCTTACCCGTAGTCGCATAACTTACGTATACAAGATTTTGTTTTCTAACATGTGATGGCAAATCTAAATAATTAATTTATATTATCGCACAAAATGGACGTGAAAGATTATTGCAGTGGGTGTTTTGTGATGTGAGTGATATATATGTAATCGGATTTTAGAAAGCGAATGTTTTTTTTACTACCGAACAGTGCTTTTCGTCACAGCCTGCTTGTTGGGAGCCGTAAAACAGTAAGCTTTGTATTTATTTTTCGTCGAAGTTTTTCTTGTGTAAATGCAACAAAATAAATTGATACTGTGGAAATATTTATCGTTTAATCGTAATAAATAATTTTAAATAGTAACGTAAATGTTTACGATAACATTTTTGTAGCTACTAAATAAAATAATTGAAAACTCCTAATTACTTGGAATTAAAATGCTTTATGTTTAGTTTTTATTGACTTTTAACATTATACCGTGCTCGCATACATCTGTTGGCAATGTGTTACGCCAATGAGTCACATTAGCGTTAGTTGTGTTATTTTTTTGTTTTCTGATACAAAGCGGTTATATTCGTACGTCGAGTTGTTGTTTCGACGCATTCAATTAGCGTCAATTAACGTAATTCACTGCAAACGCATGTTTGGGTTAAGTTTAATTTTAGAATAAGTATTTGACATTCAACATCAACATATTACTAGTGAATGTTCATGATTTATTCCTAATCTCAATGTTTTTTTTTAAATTGCAAACTTGTTATTACATTCATCGTCTGTACGACATTTACTCATGGTATTATTATGTATATATTACTACATAGACTATAACAATATATTGCCAAAATAATTCTTTGAGATGTAATCTATTTGTCAGTGAAAATGTGTTTAAAATTGTTTCAACCATTCTGGAAATTGGTTGGAAATGTTACAGACATTTCAATTTAATTTATTTGTAGAGATATTTCATGTATAAAGTTAATAATAGTTTTTTATCTTATATCTTAATCACATCTCCTGATCTTGGTATAGTAAATTAAGATATGAAGTCTCAAAGTTGCCTAGACACCTATAGGACTCACCATTTAGCATAGCATAAACATGCTACAATCTAACTGTTGAAATAATAATTCTATCTTACCTGTTTATTTTATATTTAACAAGTGTTATCAAATACTAGTTTGATTTTATGTCTAAATTTAAATGGTGCACTTTCTATAGTAATTTCTGTATGTTGATGTTAATATCTCAAATATTTAAAGCACTTCTGGTATGAATGTTATTGGCAGATGGAGAGTTTTCAGAGCATTATTTACATGCCATTATGCCTTGCCAGATGTATTTGGCAAACAACAAACATAGTATCAAACATTACTATAAGTAATATATGTGATGCAAACATTTGTGGCAGCTACTTAAAATACATAATCAAATGTGTACAAACATTTTCTAATACATTTAACATCTGCTTTAAAAGAAGAACAGGGTGTATTTATTCCATAAAAACATAGTCCTCTGTTCTATCTAGGATTAAGAGAGCTTGATAATGTTTTTATATTTTGCAATCTACATCTATCATTATCATGTTCATGTATTTTGATTTTTCGCATAAGACTTAGGAGCCTTCTAAAGGTACTAAAAATACCTAATTATGTAGGTGATAGAGCCATACTCAATTATTATTGGTTTCAGAATGAATGGGTCAGCTCACCCAGGGTAGCACCACCCAACTCACAGAAAACCAACATGAAGTAACATTGCTTGTGTTGTTATGTTTCTTTCAGTCAGTGAGAGCACCAGAGGCCCATATCCCGTAACCCTCTTCTCTCCGCATCCCTTATTACCCCAAAAATTCAGGCAGGCAATGGCAGGTGATTATTTAACATCGGGTGACCTGCTTGGTCAGTTGCCTCCTATATGATATTAAAAAAATAATGCTGCAATCTACATCTATCATTATCATGTTCTTATATTTTGATTTATCCCATAAAACTTCAATTCACCATTTCAGACATTCACCGAATATTTTTGTTTAAAGTAATGAATAAATGGAAAACATATAGAAATAGCCACATTTCTTCTCATAGTTATTTGAATACAAACAAATTAATATAAATACTAATCTGAAGGGTATCTATTCTTCATAAAATAAAACTCCTTCACCGTTTTTAACTTTTTCTATATGATCAGCATCAAAAAGCCAACTCATGAAAAAACAATCCAAGAGCGAATTAAACAATGCCAATAGAAAAGACCATGACAGTATTTTTCAAAAAATTCAAATTGTTTCTTACTAACCACTTTCTAAACATATTATATTAACTATTGTCCTATTCCATTACAACATATGAAATAATACTGATCTTTTTATGAATTTAATTATAAAAATATATCTAGAGGAATTAAAATAACAAAGCTTACAAAATGATGATACATTCATCATTAGAAGAGGATATGACATCCTAATTTTATTTATTGTGCATAAGTATAATCAGTCTGTATTGCGTCACTTTTTTGTGCTTTCTTTGATAGCTTAACCAGTGTGCAATAGACTCCTATTGACATATATTATTAAAATTGAATGCAGACAGTACTTCCTCTAAAGTCAAACCATTTGTAACTCTTTTCACGTCTCCTTTGAGGTTCCACTTATCAAGGTTCCATTTTATGTAAAAATAGGAATCAAAGACTATTACAGTTGGCAGGTATAAGTGAACTAATCACCTTTTACTTTGTAGGACTAAGGCATATCAAGTTAATAAAATTCTTAAGAGGGATTTAACACAGTATGTTATTAAATAGAAAGATGGGCATAGAAGCATGTAATTTTTCTTATTTTTTATATATATGTATTTCTCGAAAAATCATCACTAACTGGTTGAAAACACAAAGATTCATAAGATAAAATGATAGTAAAATAAATATTGTATGAAATGCCTCATTAAATAATGATTATGCTATCAAAATATTTAGTGTCTAATGATTTTTTAGAAATAAACAATTACATTCTTATTGTATTTACACATTTCAGCTTATTAAGATAAAAATTAACTTATTTGAACAGTAATGTATTTATCTTAATGATGTGTGATGTTTTATCTTTCGCCAACTTTTGTTCATCATTAATCTGTAACAGATCTACTGCAGGACCTCTTTCTGAAAGAATGTATGGGCATATTCATCATGTCAGTTCATGACATGTTGGGAATTTCAAACTCAGAGCCTCGGAGTTCTATATTGTCCCACATCAGTTGTATTACAAGAATGTTTCTCAGGTTTAGGTTTTCTCACAATATTTGTGAGTGTCATAGGTTATATAGAATCAAGCAAGCCAGTTTTATATATTATATTCATCTGAACAACGGGCTACCTGGCTGCCAGTAAGAGTTGCGTTTATTTGTGCATATCGTACGTTTACAGACAAAAATATAGATTTTTAAATAATTTTAGAATGTTTGTTTTCATTAACTTTGAAACGTTATTAAAATGGAATTATTATTGAAAGACATTTTTGGTATTGACAATAATGTGCTTGATGCTATTTTTTGGAAATAAAAATAAAAGTAATCTTATCCCTTGTTAGAATAGCAGTAATTTTATTATTACTATATTTGGATATATATAAGTACAAATTTCATCTTTCACACTAATTCAGTTATTAACTCAATATTTAGATCGATTTATTGCTATAAAAATAATATGTGTATAGAATATAGCTATAGTTTAGTGCAGTACTGGCTGCACGATAAAGATAGCGATAATTGTGGCAGCGTATGTTATCGACGCTTTTTTTTTCGAAATGTATACGCTGTTGACCTGGAAAGGTCTTTACAGCTTCACCGAACTATTGAGCCGAGCGCTGAAGGCACTCAATCGACTTGGGATGATTGGGCGACCAACTCAAGGGTACACGGCACACCTTGGCTTGGGCTGTCGCCTGTTTTGTGCAAAAATCGCGACCTATTTGAGCTAGCCTAAGCTAAGCTATTTAGATATACATATATAAGTTATTGAAACATGCATGTGTACCAAGCATGCCTGCCTCAACAACTCCTATATGTATTTTGTGTCGGAAAAATTTCTCTAAACTATATAGGATAGGGAAAAATAAGGGTAGAACTCTTTGTCGTTTATGTCTTTGCAAAAGAAAAACAGCGTGTAAGCGTGTAGAGGCGTGCACGTGTGTATAGGTGATGTGTGTGATGTTGTAGCAGTGATGTAAAGTTTTGTGTCACTGTATCGCGTGAACAGTGTACTCAAGGGCTCCCCGCCAAGGGAACGGATCTAGGCTTGAGCCGTTGCCGAGCGGGGCCTAATCTGGTGTGCTGGAGTAAAATTTACACCCAGACCACGGCGGCCTGATCTGTGGTTATGCGGACGTGGGCGTGAACACGCTCTGTTTGAAGAGACAGGCTGGTACTGATCTTTCGCTGACGTGATTGAATTAGGAGGGAAGGTAAAAATGTGTCGCGGTCGTCTTCTATACTGCGCAGCGTTGGGTACGGGTTCATAGTTCGCGGCGGATACTACTAAAGGGCTGGGTTGATTCGCGGCTTTTTCGAAATAACTACGTGTGAGTGATTTTATATACGCCCAGACAGAAAGCATCTCCAGGTCCCTGTTAAGATCCTTATTCCGGACGTACCATGGGGCACTGGTGATTTTACGTAGGGCTCGGTTCTGGAGAACCTGCAACTTTTGAATACGATTTTGCGCATGTGCAAAGACCGAATAACTGACAAAGCAAATGATAGAGACGACCCAAGACCATAGCGGCTTTATTTCGCACTCTATCTGTGTGTGAATCGAAATTTAAGTGTTTATCTAAAGTGACGCCGAGATATTTCACCTCACCGCCCAAGGTATTTCGGTTTCGTATAGCCTGATGATCACGGACGCAATATTTAAGATGGCGTCAATCCCAAGTCATAAGTTTACGTTTATCGTTGTTTCATTATATATGGTGAAATCTTAATATCAATAATGTTTAAAATAATAATAAAATAAAATTTGTATTTTGCTATGGAAAAAAATTATTGGTTTGAAATTTATTATTTTTATTTATACAATATATCAGCGGGTATATATATGATTGTTTATAAAGAAATGTGGCTGACTATAATATATTCATGCTTTTAATTGCGTTTAAAAGTTACTGAAAAAAAATGTTCCTAAACCTATTCATAAATCAAAATGCGCATTGAAAATACAACGTTAACCGGCTACCAAGTGTCCTTTCGGGCTAATACCACCCTCTCACAGAAAACCCACGTGAAATAACAGTGCTTGCATTGTAGTGTTTCGTTTGGTCAGTGAGAGCGCCGGAGGCCCACGTCACTTCTCCTTTCCTCCTTTGCCTTCCCTTACCCTCCTCCTCCCCCATATACAGGATGGCAACGCACTTGCGACACCCCTGGTGTTGCTAGAGTCTACAGAGGGTGGTGGTCACTTAACATCACGTGACCCACCTGTTTGTTTACCTCCTATGATACAAAAAAATATATATTAATGTATTAAAGAACCAGGTATTCTAAAATTCTTGTTCTTTTAACGTTGCCGGCTCTTGTACTAAGGTGTCGCAAAAAAGTTTAGTTACGTTAACTACACATTTTTGTTTTTCATTATTCTGGAGAACCCCTTGCGTTTTATGGGATAAAAAGTATCCTGGATGTAGCCTTGTAATATCAGTTATTACTGTGTTAAGTTTCGTTAAAATTGGTTCAGTACTTTCAGAGTAATACGGGCTTAGATTCTAGGCTTTAATCCTTTATCCTGGAGAACCTTTTGCGTTTTATGGGCTAAAAAGTATATTTGATGTAATCTCGTAATACTAGTTATCACTATGTCAAGTTTCGTCAAGATTGGTTCAGTAGTTTCAGAGTGATGCGTGTTCATAGGGACAGACAGACAGAAAGACAGACAGACGAATATTGTAAAAAGATTATTTTTGGCTTCTATATCTATAGCATAGTGTACCCTGATTAAAATTTTCAAAAAATATTTAATGTACAGATTTCGACTTGTTACAGTTTTATTATAGTATATAGATATGATGAGTGTGCTGCGTGGGAGGAACAGCACCGCATTCTGGCGTAGTGGTGGGAACAGATTTGTTGCTGCCGAGTATGGTCTCGGCGATGGCTTCCTTCTGCGAAAAAGTAATCTCGCGAGGCGGCGGAAAGCGTTCACGAGGATGACCCTCTGAGTGGCCCTCTCCGCCAACGGAGAACTGGAAGGTGGAGGCGACGATATGTCCGCCTCTTCACACCACCGTAGCCGGACCTGAAGGGATGGGCCAGGAGGTCCATCTCCTCATTGCACAGTGCTGCCCCAACAATACGGCTTGTCGGTACACTGTGGGGTTTTAGTCCGTGTGAGTTGGACATAACCCACTCTCTCCCCCGTGAGGGTGGCGAGAGGGTGGCGTATCCATAAAGGATTATCCCACATTAATAAAAAATATATATTTCCATGTAACATGTACACAGAACGCTATACTTACTACAGTCTGACCTAAACGCAATATGTAACAAGCTTTTTGAGATCATCAGTGACACAAACCCATAAGTTTATACTCTACCAAAAATCGGTTACCTCTGCCAAAGAATTTTTCACATCAAATATCTTAGCCAGTTTTCGAATATCTTTTAAATTGTGCTCTCAAGGTCACTTTTGAGGCTACATTAATTATTTCGGTATCTTTCTTTGGTATATGGTTTGTAAAAAAAAAAAGTATAACGCAAAACATTATACATTGATACCACTTTAGTGTTGTAATATTGTAAATGCAATTGTGTTCGCATATTTTAAGTGTTATCAACATTTCCTTATTTTACACAATCACTGTGGCATTGAACCCTTATCACGCGCCTCTGTCATTTCTCGCATTTATCTGCGGAGATAATATGCATTGTGCACACATCATCACGCTATAAACTAAATTCATAGGGTAAGCAGGCAATATTAGTCTTCACAATTATGTTTTTTGATTTGTAATATAATGTAAAAGTTATTGGTGTTCATTGTTATAATTATTAATTGTGTATTGCATTATCTTGATGAGATGTAGTAAAAATTATTAAAGGCATAATTATTCTGCTGTTTATTGTCCATTGTCCGTTTGAGGTGACTGATAGGTGTGAAAGGGAAAATATTTCACGTTGCTCGCATTAGAAAGTTACTATATGAACATGAAATATTTATTTAATTATTGTTTAATTGTTAATTGCTCTGTCAGAGTGTGCTGCGTGGGAGGAACAGCACCGCGTTCTGGCTGCGGCGGTGAGAACAGAGTTGTCGCTGCCGTATGTGGTTTCGGTCATACTCGGTAGCGAGGAGGCATAGAAAGTGTTAACCTCCTTCTGCGAGGACGTCAGGCGACGGAGAGGGTTCGCGAGGATAACCCTCTGAGTGGCCCTCTCCGCCAAGGGAGGAATGGAGGGAGGAGGCGACGATGTGTCCGCCTCTTCCCGCCAACGTAGCCAGACATTAGGGTGTGGGTCGGGGGCCCATCTCCTCATTGCACAGGTCCGGCGGACGAGATGGGGCAGCCGGTGTGTACGCAGTCTGTCTCCCTATTAGGTAGGAGTCCGGCGGCCACTTTTCGCCTGGCGGACCGTTAGGGCGACTATCCAAGGGGACTAGCATAGTTCGATCCCTGGCCGACCCAACAATACGGTTTGTCGGTACACCGTGGGGTTTTAGTCCGTACGAGTCGGACATAACCCATTTTCTCTTCCGAGAGGGTGGCGTATCCATAAGGGATTTCCCCACGTTAATAAAAAAAAGGTACTAGAATATGTAATAAATGATGATGATAATAGAATACAGTGAAAACTATCTTGCCGTGCTGTTTCTTTTTAATGCGTGTCGTATAACCGCGCTATAGAAAGAGACAATTATATTTCTGAGATATACTATTTAGTGCTAGTTGTCAGTTATCAAAGTATTATTCTTCAAGTCTGAAAGAATTCCTTGAAGGCCGTAAATTGTATAGCTTCCCTATCAAAAACGGGAGATATTTCACGCTTTTTGGTGGTTAACATGACTATTACGGCACCTATCGAGTTTAAATTTGCGTTTTTTTTTTTGTACAACACTAACCATTTACACTTGCATTAGAGGTGAACTAAATATCGGCTATATTGAGTTGTAGATTATTTATTCAGTTTTAAATATTTCACTTTTTACTAATAGTGAACTGTTATCAGAGCCTCCACAGGTCGTTCTGGATGTTGGCTGGTATGAAGAAATTTGTGGGTATTATACGTAATTTAGATCAGTACCTCAACATTTTTTTAAACGGCCACAAACTCGTTTCATTTATGGTGTCGCGGGCCGCAAATTACAAATATTTAGGGATTAAATAAAAAACACAACTTCACATTAGCAGCGTATTAGTGTAGAAAAACTCAGCGTGCTCATAAACTAGGCACGAAGTTTAGATTAATTAAAAATAAAGTATAATCGGGTGGGCCAACTACAAAATCCCGGCGGGCCACAGATTGAGTATGACTGATTTAGATTGTTTTAGTAGAACTCATATTGGACATTTTTCAATTGAAACCGAATCGTTTTCTCATTATACTGTGGAAGAGATAGAAATGTCTATTTGTAAAAAAAATAATATAATATTGATTATATATAAACTGAATTCTAGAATTATTTATCAACTAATTGTAGTTGTTTTATCTAATATTTTTTTATATCAAAAAAAAAAAAAATTCTGACAGCGGTGGGATTCGAACCCACGCCCTTTCGGACTGGTGCCTAAAACCAGCGCCTTAGACCGCTCGGCCACGCTGCCTGATGCACGTTGCTCTGAAATTACAGTATTATATCTTTTGCGTATATATCGCTTATACGTATTGTAGAATTTAATCAACTTTGACGTCATTATGCGTCACAGATTAGACATTAAGTATATGTCCGCTGTGAAAATTAAAATTGTTAAAACGTAAATTGGTTTTAATGAATGAATTATTAATAGTAATTCTATATTCCTTTTAGTTTCTCTTCTAATTTATAGTGTGTAATATATTTTTTACATGTAGCAAATGTATATGGATTTGATGAAGATATGTTAATGAGCCTATAGCGTGGTTGTAAGACTTTCTATATTGCCTTGTTCGTTGGCTCAAATTTATCGGCAGATATTATTAAAAGTTTTAAAAGTAAAATCTTATTAAAAAAAAAAATCGAGTGTTAAGTTCACACGTTGTAGAATTGCAGCTTAGTTTTTTTTTTTTCGAACTGACTACGCTAGTGACCTAGCAAGGTCTTAACAGGTTCACCGGATAGCTTAGTATTCTGTTTAATTTTTAAGATAATTATTGGACGTTTCAACGTTTCTCTCTTCCTCTCCCTGAGTACATTAAGAACATGTCTCGTTACATTTCAAAACATTGAAGCGATCGCGAGGATTATTACCTACTCGATAATGTCAGTATTAATCTACTAGAAGATTGGTTGATAAAATTAAAATAAAGAGTTTTATTAACAGTTATTATGTAGATATACGTGAGATTCATTCTTAAAAAAGAAAAACGAGACGCCCATGTCATAATTGGGGGTAATCGATACTCGCAGACGGCCCTCCCGCTCGAGGGCTTCATTCATACCGAGGGCGGTTGAGGGACGCGACCGGGGTTGCCATCTTGCAGACTCTGTTTAGCGGGAAAATTTATATAGTAAGTTCGCGATGGTCGGTGATAAAAATATGAAGATTTACAATCGGCAGACCATTTTTTATAGACGCGTTATTTGACACAGTATTAGATGCCTGCGCGATAGTGACAAAAAATATACATCACTGCTATAACACTATACGATTAACCCCACATACGTGCACGCCTCTACACGCTTACACATGAAAGGCGAAGCGTTTACTTTTTCCCTTATCGAACTGAAAAAACCTCAAATTTTCCAATAATAAATATATGGAAGAGTTGTTGAGGCGTGTATGCTTGGTACATATATACGTTTCAACAACTCTTAAATATATGAATAGTTAGTTAGGTTAGCTAAGATAGGTCGCGATTTTGCATGCAAAAGGCAGCAGCCAAGTCGAGGTGTGCACTGCACCCTTGAGCTAGTTGCCAAAAATAAAGTCGGCTGAGTGCCTTAAGCGCTCGCCTTAGTAGTCTGGCAAAGATGTTAAGACCTTGCTAGGTCGATAGAGTAATCAGTTCGAGAAAAAAATTTTTTTTAGATCAAATTGTATTTACCATTAAAGCCATAAAACTACATCATATTGTAGATAGATTTGGCTTTTGGACGGCGATTTCTGTCTCTAACTTAGCTCTGTATTCTACACGTTAACTTGTACGATAATTTTTACATAGTGTCTTACGAAGTTAAAGAATTATTACCTTCTTTGACTTTGTAAATAACGGTGGCAACCCTAGACGTGTCCCTCCTCTATTTAGCCGCCTCCCCTCCGTGTTTATTGGATCGATAGGTCATTGCGTAACGCTTGATGTTGCCCTCTCGAGCGGTCGTCTCTCTGAACCTTGAAGGTTATGCCTTGTCAAATATTATTTATAATAATATCCAATCTATACATCCAATATTTTGCAGATGTTTTTTTTTTACATCATATAGGAGGCAAACGAACAAGCGGGTCACCTGTTGTTAAGCGATCACCGCCGTCCATAGACCCCTAGCAACCCCAGAGGAGTCGTAAGTGCGTTACCAGCCTGTGTTTGGAGAAATGAGAAATGAAGAGGGGTTAAGGGAGAAGAGATGGGTCACCGGCGCTCTTACTGACCGAACGAAACGCATCAATGCAATCACTGTTACTGCACGTCGGTTTTTTGTGAGAGGGTGGTACTACCTCAGGTGAGCCGACCCATTCATGCTGACACATGTAATAGCTATAGCGTGGCTCTACCACCTACAAAAACCTAGTTTTATTTAAACGTATGACTAAGTAGAGTATATCTATCTTTTATTATCGTCTATTGATTTATTATTCTATTTGTCGTTGCGAGATTCAATCTATGTGGTAGAGTGCAGCGGAAAAAAAAATAGTTACTCTTTAGCAGCACCCGAGGAGCACGCCCAGGGTAATGACAGGTACACTTCTTGGGGACGCGAATAACATCAGCCCCTAATAATGCCGCAACAACATGGCGAATCAAGATTGTTGACAAATAAATATTAAGTATTTTATATGACAAGACTGCCCGCTCATTATTGATTCATACAAGCTCCTTTTACAGCAGTTCCTGTATCGATGATTCCCATATATGTGCTTCCTATTGCAGGTGACTGCATTGTAATCGCCAACGTAGTCTTTGATATCCATCATGACTATCGGATGCGTCGGAATGATTTAAAACAAGCTGCCATGTCGAGGCTTCGCGTACACACTAACGAAACAAATGTGACCAGAAAATCCCTTTATGAACATATAATGAAATTAAATTGTGATTGAACGTAGTCTCTTAATTCTGCCAATATTTTTGAAGAACTTCCTCCTGTCTTGTGTCTCACTCATTAAGTAACTTTTTATATGGATATCAGCGAGCCCGGCGGACATCGTCCTATAACCGAATCGAATTGTGAAACTAAACCATTCTTGAATTCACATGAATACACAAAAAAATCATTAAAATCGATATAAATCTTTAGAAGGAGTTGAGTCACTTACACACGGAAAAAAGACGGATATACATATACCTATATACATAATATAAAGATTTTTAATCCCAATTTTTCGCTTTCCCTTGGGATGTCTCAAACATATCTTTCGCACAAACCTTGTCCTAACAAATACAGACAAAAAAAGAATATTTCTTTTTTATATATTATAGGAGGCAATCGAACAGGTGAAAGGAGGAAGGAAAGAAGGGAGGGAAGGGGAGGATAGGTGGGTCTCCGGCGCTCTCACTAATCGGACGAAGCGCAACAATGCAAGCACTGTTACTTCACGACGATTTTATGTGAGAAGGTGGTAGTAACCCGGTCGAGCCGACCTATTCATGTTGAAATTAGTAATAGCTTCAACGTGGCTCTACCACCTACAAAAATATCTGTCACATATCCAAATCTGTAGTGATATGCTTACATAATTTAGCAATTGATTTTTATTTTTATTAATATCATAGTTATGTGTTTTTAATGTTGTCTCTCGCTTTTACAATTCAATTAGATTATATGGTTTTGGTCCCTTACCAAGACTTTCTTTTTTTGGGTAATTTAGTCTTTAACAAAATGATCTGCTCCTAAATATTAGTTAGCTCGTATAGTTGATTCGATTAAAATTCGCCAAATTTGCGCGCATCGTGACGACGGTCCAAGCCAAGATTTGGCCAATTTGGCACCCTTGAGCAAGTTGTTATTTTCGGCTGTTTGCCCTAAGACCTTACTAACAAATCGTTTATGGTTTAAAAGAGACCCTTCGGCTAACAATAGTAAACTGTTAAATAAATCGAGACAGTAATAAGGACTGGTGTGACTGGGAGTGTGGTTTTCAAATCTATTGGCACTCGCAGCAATATACATATATATTTTTATAAAGTCTATTAAGTACGCGCTCTCAAATTTTAGAAGTTCAATTTCGGCTTCGAGTACTACTAGACGCGTATAGCTAACTCACACAGATATGAAAACTGATAAGCTCGGCAGTATAAACTATAAACGCACTATAAACGACTTTGATACTTTTATAAAAATACTAGTGGGCGCCCAGTGGTCGACATTCGACCATAGTTAATTAATTTTTTGAAGTTTGAACTTTATTAGGGATCCTTTGTCACAGAGTATACTTCTATAATCAAAGGTTTGGGTACTCAGTTATTTGTCATTTGCCAATCTTTAATTATATAAACATTTAAAAAAATCTATGTGTAAATGAAAATTGAAATTAATTATAAATTTGAAACAAAAACCACGTGGTAAAGCTCTCAAATTTTAAGCGAACATAACTTTACGAAATTAAGGAAATTTATCGCAACCCATGACACGATTTTCAATTGATTTTACACGACACCATTGGTGGGTGGTATTTCTGGGTGATATTGAATTAAATGTAGTCTGTTCATTATGAGAAATAGTGATATGCCCAGTATCATCATTTGGATAAGTAATGGATCCACAATACAATCAAATGGTGAATCCAATACAAAGATGTTTTTAATACTACCATTAGCTTTAAAAAATAAATTCTTTTTTGTAGCTACATGAGGTTGAATTGCAACGTTGCAACCGCGGAGATTTAAGTTATGGATTACTTTTATGAACAAAATCCTTATTTTGATTATACAAAGTATTATTTGTGATGGGTTTTGGGAAAAATAACGTACGATTGTAGCAAAACAAACAGATTTAATATGAGCACAATAACACAGTGTGAAGTAGTGAGAAGTAGTTAACACAAAAAAGGGCGACATCTATATGTGATCTATAGAGAATGATAAAGCGACCAAGACAAAATGTTTCTACTACATAGAAAGTGGCGCCAACTGACATAATAACATTTGCCAGTAATGACATATTTAACTTGTTTAGTTTATACTATTCTAACAATTTGGTTCATTTTTTTTTATTAAATCATCATTTGAAGTGAGTTTACCATAAAAAATAATAACCACTACAATAATAGTTACATTTAATAATATCATTGTTGAATGTAGGATGAAAAATGGTAATTGGAACGTAAGAGTTAAAAAATACATACAGTCGAGCATAGCAACCTCCTTCACAACCTTCTTTAAAGTTCGTAATTATTGACGGCTGTAAAATGTCTTTTTTATTTAGATGTGTGTATATGTTGTGTAAAATTCGAGTAGTAGTGTGGGTAGTGCATATTTTAATTAATTTAATGTACTTCTAATGTGTTTATCGATGTTCGAAATAAACACAAAAATATTCAATTATACTGAATTTAAACTTTTATTAAATAAGAAATATACAGAGACACATATAGTACGTATGAACGGGAATGAAGGAAGTGACATATTTTTTAATGACAATGTTGCCACTAATGTAAAATTAAAAATATACAATTTTTAATGTTTACGTTCGTAAACATACTGCCGACGAAACGTAATTAAATTTAAACATGCAGTGAACTTAAATTTTCTTTAAACATTTTATTTTAAATATAAGCAAAACATTAAACTTAACATTATATAGGCAAAACACAGAGCTTGCTTATTGCCCGTCTGTATGTCCCCGATGATGTTCTAACATCAGCCACTCTTACCCTATTATCAGGACCATTATGCAATTTAATAATTCTGGCTATAGGCCACTGAAGAGGGCTTACATTTTCATCTTTAACCAATACTAAATCACCTTCAACAATGTTAGGCTGACTCCGATGCCATTTGGGTCTGTTATTCAAAAGTGACAAGTATTGCTTGTGCCACGCATTCCAAAAGTGCTGCTGTATTTGAGTGCAACGACGCCAAAAGCGCAACCTATTTTCGGGAATGTGAGTAATATCTGGCTCAGGAATAGCTGTTATTGGTCTCCCTATTAAAAAATGTCCTGGCGTCAGGAATGAGAGATCAGAAGGGTCTCTAGATACCGGAGTAAGTGGCCTTGAATTTAAAATACCCTCTATACATATCAATATTGTATTATATTCTTCATATGTAAGTGGCTGAATTCCTATTATTCTCTTTATGTGAAATTTAGCGCTTTTGACAGCAGCTTCCCACAAGCCACCGAAATGGGGTGAATAACTTGGTATAAATTCGAATTTTATGCCTTTTGATGAAGAAAAACTAAAGATAGACTGACGATGCGCTGATGAGGAGTTAAGTTTATAAAGATCATTTAGTATATTTTGAGCGCCTTTGAATGTTTTGGCATTGTCACAATGTATGGTATTAGGCAGACCACGTCTTGCTATGAACCTTTTCAAGGCTGCCAAAAAACATTCAGTGGTCATGTCAGACACCAGCTCTAAATGAAGACATTTAGTTACAAAACAAACTATTACAATGACATATCCTTTTGAAACAACACTTCTTCTAATTGTAGATTGTTTAATATTGAAAGGGCCACAGTAGTCAATACCCACAATGCTGAAGGTCTTTGCTTCATTAACTCTATCAGAAGGTAAGGATCCCATTAACTGAGAAGCTGTCTTGGCTCTAAATTTATAACATGTTATACATTTATTGATAACATTTTTAACTTCTTTGTTACAATTAACAACCCAATATCTTTGAGATAAGTTACACATTGTTAACTTTAATCCTGCATGCATTAATGCTATGTGCTCATCTCTTATAATTAAGTTTGTAACGTGACATTTTTTAGGTAAAATAATTGGGTGCTTCTGTGAGTATGTGATATTTGCATTTTGTAATCTGCCTGATACATGAAGCACATTATACTTGTCAATGAATGGTGCTAATGATTTTAAGTTAGATTTAAGCGGCTTATTATTTCTAATACAGTGGTACTCAGTAGCAAAATATATACTTTGAATCTGTGAGAATATCTTATTTTGAGCCATATTTAACTCTGATACAGACAGGTGACTATTGAGTCTGTTTATTTTGTTTTTACAATTACTTACAAATCTTAATATCCATGCTACCACCCTTACAGTTTTATTCCAAGAAGAGAATCTTTTAAATATATAAGGTATATCAACAGTTGCATTCAAACAAACATCCTGCTTATTTTGTGTGGCATTTAGATGCATGCATAATAATTGGTCACAAGCAATTTGTTGCTGTGGTTCATAATTCATTGTAATATGATCTGGTGATCCCTTCCACCACAGTGTGTTGTTGTGAAGTTCTAAAGGATTGCACCCCCTTGATAAGCAATCAGCTGGATTGAATGCACCTTCTACATGAACCCATTTACAATTCTTAGTTAGAGAATGTATAATATTAATTCTATTTTTTATAAAAACAGGTAAGGACTTTTTTGAGCTTAGCCAACATAATACAATTTGAGAATCTGTAAATAGATATCTATTCTTAATATTAATATTAGAGTAAATACAATTTACTTTGTTATACAATTGAGCTAAAATTAAAGCAGCATTTAATTCTAATTTAGGTATTGTTAGCTTATTTTTAATAGGTGCAATTCTAGATTTTGAGCACAATAATGTAATATTAACTCCAGTATTATTAACTACTTTTATATAAATACAGCATCCATATGCAATGCTTGATGCATCACAGTACCCTAACAAGTCTATATATTGTGCATTACAAACATTAATATTTCTATTTATTTTTATTGGTGGCATAATAATTAGTTGTTTATAGAATTTCCACCAATCTTCTAACAATTCAATAGGTATTGGTGAATCCCACTGAAGATTCTCCTTCCATAGCCTTTGTATGAAATGTTTAGCTTGAACTACTATTGGTCCTGCCAGCCCAAGAGGATCATAAAATGAGCCTATAAAACTTAAGACTGAACGTTTATTCCAAGATATTATATTATTATTAGGACAACTCACAGATAGTTGATCACTTTGGACATTATAAGACAAACCTAATGCTTTGATTGTTAAATTTTCCTGGCAAAGATCATGCTCATCAAAGTGATGTTTATCAGCTGGGATACCTTTTAGTAGACTCTTGTTGTTTGAAGCCCATTTATGTAGCTCCAAGCTAGCATGTTGAAGTAAAGAAATAAATTGATTTCGTACCTGTATAGCAGACTCTATGGATTGGGCCCCAAACAGAGCATCATCTACATACATTGAGTTGCGAACAACTTCAGCGGCCATGGGATACTCCTTTTCATACCTGTCAGCTAGCTCTAGTAGGCATCTAGTTGCTAAAAAACTTGAACTCTTCAGTCCATAGGTGACTGTTTGTAATTCAAGAATAATTATTTTATTATTATTATCCTTCCATAAGATGTTTTGTAAATGTCTAAAAGAAGGGTCTATTTGTATAGCTCGATACATATGTCTAATGTCAGCTAAGAAAACATATTCATAAGTTCTAAACAAAATAAGTATGTCAAAAAGATCTTTTTGTGTTTTTTGACCACATAAAAGTACTTCATTTAAACTGTTATGATTAGAAGAAGCTTTTGTATTACCATTGAACACAACTCTTAATTTATTTGTTTTTCGGTCATTTCTTATGACAGGGAGATGTTGCATGAAATATCTGTTTTTTATTTCAGAATATTTTAATGGTAAAACTTTGGCATGTCCTAATTGAATGTATTCCTGTAAGAATGTACTGTATTGTTTGCTTAGTTGAATATTCTTAGCTAGCCTTTTTTCTATGCAATTTAATGTTTTTATAGCTATAGGGTAAGTGTTACCTAAGTTTAGCTGATCTAAGGATTTTATTAAAGGTAAGGAAACTATAAATTTATTATTGATTAGTTGTACAGATTTTTTAAATTCTGTTTCACATAATTCATGCTCTTCTATAACCTCCATTTTCATTTCAGGAACCATTTCAGTATCCCAAAACTTTGTCAGGAGGTAATCAACACTTTCATTGGTGTTAAAATTGATAGAATGCATTGCTACAAGATTGTTATTACAATGAATATTATTTTCTTTAATTTCCCCAGAAATAATTGAACCAAACTCAGTATCCATTAGATAGAGTTCACTGTTGGCTAGCTTAATTTTATTGGGTAACATAATTTTGAAGAACACATCAGCGGATAGTAGAAATGCTATGTCCTCCGGGTTGTTGAAATCATTGTCCGCAAGTACTACGGTATCCGGAATTGTGACTTGTTGTATATCTATTTTATGCTGAGGTAACTTTGTAGTTATGACATCTACTACTGAACAGGTCACCTGACACTCATAGTTATTTTGAAGCGACCTCAATTTGACATTAGCTACCTTGGTAGTAGTTTTATTTTGCTGACCTAAGGCAGAAATGTTAAGTTTATTATAATCTAACTTTAGATTCAACAATTTGGCAATGTCGGTTGTGATAAAAGAAACTTGACTACCACTATCAATTAAACCTCTAGCAGTTATTTGGTATTTACCATTTTGGCTGAGAATTTTTGCCTTAATAGTAGGTAGTATTATTGTACTATCACCGTTATTGCTATGTAAAGAAGCTTTTGCTTCTTTTGTCTCAATGTGCAATAGTGAGTTATGCTCTTTGCTATTGCAACTGGAACATTTAAAGTGGAAAAGACACTTTTTTGTATGTGCATTGAAGCATATTTTACATAAATTATTAGTTGAAATGAATTCAAGCCTCTCCTTAGGAGATAAGGACTCAAATTTTGTGCATTTAAATAATTTATGTTCTTTTGAGTCACATAAAAGACAAGATAATAATATATTTTTGCTTGCAATATTGGTGACCTTGATTTTTGAACATTTGTTTGAAATATTATTTGACTTACCTTCATGTTGTTGGCTTTCTTCAAAACTACTAGCCCTTTTTTCTAAAAAGTTAAAAAAATCAGCTATCATTGGTAGGTTTGTTGCATCCCGTTCACTGTGATATGCTCTGCAAGAAAACTTATCAATCTTACGTAGCAAAATTGTTAGTATTAAAATATCCCAGTGTTCCGTTGGCTGTCCTAGCGTTTTTAGGGCTCCTAAGTGGAGACGAGCTTTAGTGACTAATTCCCTTAAGTTGCTGGCAGACCCACTACTAATTACAGGAATATCTAATAAGGCTTGAATATGATTGGATATAATAAGAAATTTGTTATCATATCTTTTCTTCAACAGATCAAGCGCTTCCATGTAGGAGTTTCCTACCAAAGGTAACCCCTCAATTAGTGACAGCGCTTCACCCTTGGTATATTTAAGAAGATAGAACAATTTTTGTACATTATTTAGCTTATTATTGTTGTGTATAACTGCCGTGAAAAGTTCTAAAAATACACTATATCTTGTAGGGTCCTTTCCATCGAACACTGGAACTTCGATTTCAGGTAACTTTACTTGGTCACACTTGTTAGAATCTTCTTCTGACCGCCTCAATAAATTTTTTAATTTTGATATTATGGCTAAGCATCGATCTTCCAAGGTGTCATTATCAAAGTCCTGTTCGTCGCAGGTTCCTTCTAGCATGTACAGCTGTAACGTTAACTCCGTTGACTTCGCCATTGTTGTTTCAACTTGAGAAATCCTTGTATTTATGGCTTCTCTATCTTTAAGTGTAGCATCAGTCTGCTGTTTGTAGAAATTTTCAGCCTTTGTGAGCGAGCTCTTGCACTGGGCGATCTTGATTTTGATTTTTAGTTTTTGTTGATCTTTGTCGTCACCACCCATGGCTTTTATTTGTAGTGATAGTGATTAAAAGCGAAAGAATACTCAAAATTCCAAATTTTATTCGGGTTGTGCTCGATGTTCAATTGCGTTTCACTTTTGGCTTCTCGAAACCACAAAATGGCCTCTCGAGCTCGATACGCCGGCAAGCACTTTTATGCACTTGTTTCTGTTTTTTCTTAGGATTCTATTCTCCCGGGTTTCGGCACCATTTTTATGTTTATCGATGTTCGAAATAAACACAAAAATATTCAATTATACTGAATTTAAACTTTTATTAAATAAGAAATATACAGAGACACATATAGTACGTATGAACGGGAATGAAGGAAGTGACTTATTTTTTAATGACAATGTTGCCACTAATGTAAAATTAAAAATATACAATTTTTAATGTTTACGTTCGTAAACATAATGCATTTTATATAAAATAAACAGCTTTCTGCACTTCTCCGCCATATAAACTTTAACTATGCCAAATTTCAAGTTCACCAGTTGACGGGAAATAGGTTAAAAAAGGATACAAAAATTTTGCTTCACGTATTAATATATTACAATATTTACTTATTATTTATGTTCTACTTTTTGTTGTATTTGATGTAATAGTAAGCAAAATAAATTATAGTTTCTCAAGGTCACACTCACTCAAAAACAGTATAACTAAACGTAAATATGTATACGTAATAGATAGAAACATCGAATTTGTGTTCAAATATTTAGCCCCTTTGTGTCCGATCAAGGCTTATTTCTCAACATTTTCATGAAGAAGTAGTATTGTGGTAACTGGATCATAGTTTAGGTAATAGCTGGAAACATCAAGTTGTGCTTAGATGTTTAGTCTCCTAGTGTAGGAGCGAAGTTTCAATTTTTTAAAGTTTGATGAAAACAGTATTTATGATAATCTTAGTATAGTACTAATAGTTAGAAACATTGAGTTTGCACTCAAAGGCTTAGTGTCAGCTAAATGTTTCATATCTTAGGACCAGGTGAGAGCTATTTCGTGATTTTTTTTTAAATATTAATAATAGCTATATACATGAAGTTTGCACTCTGAAGTTGAGTCTTGTCGTATCAGATAAGAGTATAATTTCTCATAGACCAAGTAAGTAGCTGTATCATGATAACAGAATTTTGGTACTGATAATCACTAGAAACCCCAACTTTGCGATCTGTGGTCTAGTCTCATAGAGTCAGATCAACATTTCATTTTATAGATCAGATGAGTAGCTGTATCATGATAATTGAACTTTAGTATTCATAGTAGCTACAAACATCAGGTTTGGGTTCAGATTTTTAGTCTCACACTATCTGATGAAAGTTTCATTTCTCATGCGTAGATGCGCTAGCTGCGTAAGCGTATCTTTGTCGTGATACCAAAATTTTTGTATAGTATAGAGTAACTAGAAATATATAGTTTATGGTGAAAAGTATCATAGTGTCTTATTAATGTTTAATTCCTCATGGGCTAGACAAGTGGCTATATCGTGATAACTGAAATTTAGTACATATAGATATTAGCTACAAACATGAGTATGTGCTCAAAGATTTAGATAGGAGAATTTTTAAGTTAGCGTTTGCTTCTATATCAAAAATAGTTCTGTGAACAACATACTACAAAACACTTGAATTGTAAGTTGTAATACCGATAGTACAACGGGCAGCATATGACGGCCTTTGTTTAAAACGAACCCTAATTCCACCGACAAACTTTGCATGTCTAGCTTAGATAAACTTTTCACCAAATGATTCGTTTCATTATAAACAAGACTTGAGAGTTCCATGTTCTTATAAAGAATAAGCCTTATATTTGATTCTTTTGAAAGATTACATTCGTTTGTAAATTCTGCAGCTTGTTTATGATATTATTATATATATATTCCGAATAGATAATAAAAATTAATAAAGAGAATGCGAAAACGACATATATACTTCTACCCATGAAAGAGCTCCCTATACGTTTCTAAGAGTCCATTATGTTATTACCTAACAAAAGTAGTACAAACAAGACATATTTGTCTCTATCCATCAATGACTTCCATAACAGTTTTTGAAGTGGGTCGTCATCAGATGATTTTGTTCAGTCCTGTGGCAAGCTGTCGTCACTACTAACAAAAGGACTACAAGGACGACATATCTATTTTTACGCGTTAAAGAGTTCGATAACAATTTCTGGAGACCACCATCAGCTCACTTTGTTAAGTCCTGTGGTAAGCTCTCGTCACCACTAACAAGAGGACTACAAAGACGACATATGTATTTCTACCCGTCAAGAAGTTCCATAACAGTACCTCTAAACATAAAATATAACAAGAACTAACGTAATAAAAACTAAATTTAGAATTTTTGTTTCAACCTAATTACAGTGTCTTTTACTACTAGAAATATAAACCACTTTAAAAGTTGGTTAGTATTTCGAAATGATCAAAACGTTTGGTGTAGTGTATACGTATTTCTACAGCGATTTATTTTTTACCAGTCGAGTGCAAAACGACGTACACGTCCTTACCGTATGGCGCCAGAGCGCGGTCTAACACGACGTGAATTCTTTCATACTTTTGTGCCAATCGAATCTAAATAAAGAAATAAATTGAACCTTATTCCATAGGAGTTAAAGTCTACATAATTAACATAAAATGGTGAAATTTTGTTCACAACTAAATAATTTTTTTCTCAGATGTAGTATAATTAACTTGGATTTTATTTCATGTTATTTAAACTTGATTATATGTAGCATAATCAGGTATTTTTTAAAATTAAGAAAACCGTAAAATTACTGAGATTTTGATACCAAAAATCAGGCTGTTTTGCGCGACGAAACTACGGAGATTGATTATTTTAAATGAAAACTCATTAGTTTTAAAAAACAATTATACGTACAACATTGTTAAAGGATCAATGTATCTATAGTTATTCATTATGTTTACCAAAGTTGAGTAGTTTTGTTGTAATTCTTGCCGAAAAACAGTGAAAATGGACCTTTTTTTAGAGCGCGTTCTTAATCAGTCAGACTTACGATGAATTACAAAATATCAATATTAAACGTACACAGGCCCCTATATTACGCTTCGCTAGTCTGACGCTAGCCGCGTAAGCGCAATACAGCCGGTCATGCTTACGTAGTATGTCATGACGCGAAATTATAAATTTATCTTCTGCCAAAAGTACCGCTCAACGCGCCTAAAGAATTTTTCACTCGAAAAGTGATTTTATCGTATAATTCTGAGGGTTCTCTTATATTATACAGGGCGCATAGGTTTCTAAATAAAACAAAAATTAAATGCTGTTCTGTTAATCACCTCTTTGTATTCACTAGACAAGTAGTTGGAAACTAAAACTCGTATTAAAATTTCGTGGAGCTCGCCTGAAATGCGGGTCGCAGTGGCGCAGACCTCATAATAGTCGTACAGCAATCAGTGGCACTGTGTAGTTACACTGACATTATTACACTATAAAGTAAGCGAGATAGACATACAGATAGATAAAGAAAATATATGAGTATAAAATCAAATTTGGACATTATATAGGCCTATAAAGTGTGATTTTCCATATCTAAAATGTTTTTTTTAGTAAAGCTTTTTAAGTATTATTTGGATTATCTATAGAAACGTTATTGGTAAGCCCTTTTTGTACACATCATTTATTTACTAACCAATAGGAAAAATTAGCTCTTGCAAAAGAGAGACGTACTTCTTAGCGTTCTATGGATTCGCCGTGCGGGTGTCGGCGCTGTCGCGCGGCAGCGAGAGAAACTCCGAATAGTTCCCGAAATTTGTGACACGGGAGTAGGTTTAAAGGTCTCTTAACAACGTACATCGACTCTCATATTAACTACTCGTGTTTCTCTTAGCTTTAGATGCTCGTTTATATAATATAACATAGAACTTGCTAATGTTCTGGGTAGACCCAGGTCTTTCAGCAGGTAGTAGAGAGATTTTGCTAGTATACCTCTCGCTCCCACTTATCACCGTTTTAGTCAACTCGTTTACAAAGTCGTAGTACTTGTTCAGCTTCATCTCGTGGTCTTTAGGAATATTAGTTTCCCACGGAACAGTAAGCTCCACGAGTACCACGAGCTTTGTATGTCTGGAGAAAACAAATATATCCGGTCTGGATTACGAAACACACACATTCTCTTTGATTTTATAGTGTTTTTCATACGTATCAATTAAAATGGTCCATTGAGGTACTACACTCAGAGTTGAGTAAGACCTGTTCTTAGAATTTATAGTTGAGCCTTCTTTTATAAAGTTAATTTGTGTTTTGTTGGTAATCTTATATGGTAAATAGGTTTATGGTAATGTCGAATTCATAATGACTTTTAGCTTTGACTTTTAATTTAGCTTAGTTTCGCTATGTTGCCTAATAAGGTGATAGCTCAAGCCGAGATGTGTCCTATGCCCTTTAGATGGTTGTCAAACAAAATCGGTTGTCTTAATCGCTCGCTTTAAGTAGTCCGGTAAAGCTGTAAAAGCCTGCCAGACCAATACCATAGTCAGTTCGCGAAAAACGTGTCCTTTTCTCTATATTACACAACTTCTAGTGTCGTATACAACTAATTAATGATTGCAATCTTTTAGGCAATTAAATAGTGTTTCTTCGAAGTTCTTATACGACGAAACATGATTACTGATATTTATATTTTTTGCTTCTTTATCGCAACATGACTAGTATCATCTATAAATAGAGTAACAAGATCGGCGTAGACCGTTTATATCGGAGAGAAAACCACTATTCTTCCATTATTGAGCCGTTTCTGTAGCGGTCTTGTCTAAAAATAAAAGAAACATATCGATTCTTAGAACTAGTACGCGTCGCGAGTACATGGATAGAGCGGCCGCGGCGAATCAGGCCAGCGAGCTTTTAGCCAATGAATGTTTCATGTATCGGTAACATTGGATTGTTCCTTTGTACTATCCCGTTTAGGAGATGGGTTGCGTTATATTATGATATTGTTATACATGCTTTATGTATTGTGTTTAGTTTTTGTTTTATTGTAGTTTGATGAAGTGACATTACCTAACACCTCTACAACTTACTTTATCATAACTATCTACACTTGTATTAAAACCTTTTTATACTCCGTTGTATTGAAGAAAAATATATGAACACCGCGTCGAAGCGTCAAACATCGCGTCGAATGGTCAACTGTCAGTTGCTTGTAACTATTGTCTAAGAGTTAGAAACTGTTGCGAAAACAAATTTTAAATATATTTCCAATATATTTTTATAAATAATCTCTGTACCACTCACAACATAGTGCCTATCACCTTTTGGTAATTTATCTATGTTGATATGTTTCTATTGTAGATTATTCTACGTTATTACACTGAATATTTGGCATTAAAATCATAACTTGTATTTGTCACACTTAACATAGGCGAAATTACCTACATAGGCAGAGGCCATACCGGAAAAAATCAACCAAGCCAGTTTTATATATTATATTCATCTGAACAAGGGGCTACCTGGCTGCCAGTAAGAGTTGCGTTTATTTGTGCATATCGTACCTTTACAGACAAAAATATAGATTTTTAAATAATTTCAGAATGTTTGTTTTCACTAACTTTGAAACGTTATTAAAATGGAATTATTATTGAAAGACATTTTCGGTACAAATTTTATCTTTCAGACTAATTCAGTTAGTTACTCAATATTTAGACCGATTTATTGCTATAAAAATAATATGTGTACAGAATAACTTAGCTCTAGCTATAGTTTAGTGCAGTACTGGCTGCAGGATAAAGATAGCGATAATTGGAGCAGCGTATGTTATCGGCGCATATATTTAAGATGGCGTCAGTCCTAAGTTTACGTTTACATTTACGTTTATCGTTGTTTCATTGTATATGGTGAAATCTCAATATCAATAATGTCTAATAAAATGAAATTTGTTCTTTGCTATGGAAAAAAATAATTGGTTTGAAATTAATTATTATTATTTATAAAATATATCAGCGGGTGTATGATTGTTTATAAATTTTTTTCTCTTGTCTCACTGTGATAAATTCATGTTTTTAAATGCGTTTAAAAGTTACTGAAAAAAAATGTTCCTAAACCTATTCATAAATCAAAATGCGCATTGAAAATACAACGTTAACCGGCTACCAAGTGTCCTTTCGGGCTAATACCATCCTCTCACAGAAAACCGACGTGAAATAACATGGCATGCGTTGTAGAGTTTCCTTCGGTCAGTGAGAGCGCCGGAGACCTACCTCTCTTTCCCTTTCCTCCTTTACCTTCCCTTACCCCTTCCCCATATATAGGTTGGCAATGCACTTGCGACACCTCTGGTGTTGCTAGTGTCTATAGACGGTGGTGGTCACTTAACATCACGTGACCCACCTGTTCGTTTGCCTCCTATGATACAAAAATATATATATATTGATATATTAAAGAACCAGGTATTCTTAAATTCTTGTTCTTCCAACGTTGCCGGCTCTTGTACTAAGGTGTCGCAAAGAAGTCTAGTTACGTTAACTACAAATTTTTATTTTTCATTATCCTGGAGAACCCTTTGCGTTTTATGGGATTGGATGTAATCTCGTAATATTAGTTATCACTATGTCAAGTTTCGTCAAGATTGGTTCAGTACTTTCAGAGTGATGCGTGTTCATAGGGACAGACAGACAGACAGACAAAAATTGTAAAAAGAATATTTTTGGCTTATATATCGATAACATAGTCTACCCTGATTAAAATTGAAAAAAATATTTAATGTACAGGTTTCGACTTGTTACAGTTTTATTATAGTATAGATTATAGTAGAAGTCGTTGTTGTTGGTCTGTGAACATTATGACAACTGGAAAACATTGGTTGATCCCAATACGTAAAGTAAAAGTCGGACACGATTGTTACTTTTGCTTGAAATTTTGTAAATCAAATTATATGGGATCTTCTATAAGACCTTAACCAAACATTTTGTAGTAGTGGAGCCACGGTGAAGCTATTACTAGTTTCAGCATGTATGGGTCGGCTCGACCGGGGTAGTATCACCCTCTCGCAGAAAACCGACGTGAAGTGACAGTGCTTGCATGGTTGCGTTTCGTTCAGTCAGTGAGAGCGCCCGAGGCCTACCTCTCCTCACCTTCCCCTTCTCTTTATCCCTTTCTCTCCCCCTCCCCACTTCCACTCTTCCGCAACACAGGCTGGTAACGCATTTGCGACTCCCCTGATGTTACAAGTGTCTATGGACAGTGGTGATCACTTAACATCAGGTGGCCCACCTGTTTATTTGTCTCCTATGATAAAAAAAACATTCCTGGTATTGGAATGTTTTTTTTTGTCAAACTAGCGGTTGCATTTAACTCATTATTAACAGTACAATTTGAAAACCAAGTTCACCATTACACGTATTCAACACAACGGTTATTTGCAAGAAACGGCGATTGTCGATGAATTGTCATCTACGAACGGTGACCGTTTTATTCGACCATTTTGTTAAAACAATTTAACCGTATAACCTTTTAACCTTGTTTATGAAATGACAGTTTAATATGTATGTACATATTGTTGTATTTGTCTGATTTTGTTAGGTTTTTGTATTTTAGGCGCAACACGCTCGGTAAGCAGTATACGTGACTTGGGTGGGAGACGACAATCTATGACGTTACCATGATACACGTACTCGAACGCTTCTCACTCTTGTATTTAAAGCGTTATAATAATGAATCTTTTGATTTGAAATTTATTAGAATTCGGATAAGAGTTGCAATTGTCAGAAGTAATCTCTGGCTGGTTGCTGATGTCTGTTCCCTAAAGTCTTGATGATTTCGATATTGTAAGGAATTGGTCTAGACAACGGTTCCAAAGCTTTTTAGTACATTACTTTATAACTCGTGCCGTGACTATTTACTACTGCTAAAAGTACTACAGACACCATACAAGATATTCCGAGTGATAACTGAGTGAGTTCACGTGGTAACTCTAAATCCAGTAAAACGGGATCGCCTCTGTTTAACATAGTTTCCCTCAATCAGCAATTCGGTGACTTTCTTAACTTTCGAGGGCAAACTAAATTGGACCAGAATTTTGTGAGCGAAAAAATCGATGGTTTTTCTCGTTGTACAGTCTTTAGGTAACTCTTTCTGTATTTTCTAGTTTTCTCTTTAAGATGATTTTTGTTTAGAACGGATTGTAGTTTTTTTTACTTAATAACTACATTGACTAGATATGTAGTGATACATGAGAAATGAGGATTCCTTCAGGATCACAGTTCACAAGTAAACTTTCAAACGTACCACGATGAAGACCATTGCTGTGATGGCTCGAGGGTAGGGCTGTACGAATCTTCCAATTCGATATTCGATTTTAATATCGAATTTCAATTCAAAGTAGTAGGTGGTGAACCTATCACTGGTTTCAGCATGAATGGGTCGGCTCTTCCGGGGTACAACCAGCCTCTCATACAAAATCGACGTGAAGTAACAGTGCTTGCATTATTGCGTTTCGTTCGGTCAGTGAGAGCGCTGGAGACCCATTTCTCCTCCCCTCGCCTCTCCCTCCTCCACAGGCTGGCAACGCACTTGCGACTCGCTTAGTGTTGCAAATGTCTATGGACGACGGTGATCAACGATTATCAACAATATCCGTTTATAGATTTCACAGATACTGGGTATTAACGAAAATCACCTTTTTGGCCAAAAATTTTCAAACGATTCTACTTTTTTTGTATTAATTATGAAATATTATTAAAATGTTAAGTGTTTTCTACGGGTACAAACGATTGCACGATGACATCTGTTTGTTAGATAAAGATTAGTGTAAGTTGAAAAACTGAAGTTGAATTTTTTCGAGAAACTCGTAAACAACATTATTAAGTGCTGCTATTTTCCTATTGGAATATTATTATGGTTTAAAGTGTTTCCTACGGGTAAAAACGATTGCACGACGATATCGGTTTGAAAGATTAATATAAATTGAAAAACAAATAATTTGACTTTTCACGAAACTTTTAAACAAAACTTTAAAGTGATGTTATTTCCAAACTGGTCAAGATATTTTCATGGTTCAAGTGTTCCCTACGAGTACAAACGATTGCACGACGATACATATTAATCAATTTGCGGAATTTTGAAAATTTATAAGTCCAATTTTTCTTGAAAATTTATAAGTCCATTTTTCTTGAAAATTTTCAAATTCTTATATTTTCTTTATTTCTGAATTTTTGAAGAAATTCAAATTGTTACCTTCAAGTTCATATGTTTGCACGACGAACTTCATTTACAGATTTTTGTTTTATTTTGTAATAAGACTGCTGTATTTTTTAAATTTTGTAACTTTAACTTTTTTGTCTTTGAAGTAAAAGAAAAAATAAAAATGGTACAAACGTCTAGAGATAATTTAGAATCGAACCCCGTTAACACAATTTTGATATCTCAAAGTGGAATGCGGATCAAATTTTGAAAACGCTATGACTTTTTTTACTTGGAGGTACAAACGAAAATAAAAGCGGTACAAACGGGTACAAACGAAACACTATCGAATAGTATCATCATAATATATTTTTTTTTAAGTGGGGTGCCAAATTCACATAGCTAAAATATAGATATTATTTTTTTCCGGTTCGAGTACTATAACTTTGCCTAACAGAAGAACTATAGTAAATTTATAGTGTCACCGTAATATTACTTTAGTATTGTTTGCGTTCTTGTGCACCGGCCAAGCAATTTGCTCTCAGCCGGCACACACTACGCATTTCACATAATAAAAAATTTAATGTGGAAGCAATTATTAATTTTACTCAAACTGCCATTGTATAGAGTCTGATCCTCTAAAGATTGATGGACCTTAATCAAGAGAAGCGTGTAGTTGGCAATGATAATCTCTACCTTCTTTAACTCCACCGCTGAATGTATTGTTTGTCAGTTGTGTTTCCTCATGCTGGCTCTCTTTGTCTAAGGTTAATATATTTTGGCTTATCGAGTGACCTTTTCGTAGAATGTATTACACCGTTGTGATGACCAAAGATGTTAAATTATATTAGGTATTCTGGTGTAAATTTTATATATTTTTATAAACTTATTTTTACACATCAGATAATCCCGGTAGGTGTATAAAAATGCGAAAGTTAAAAAGCGGTTATTTTTCCACCGTTTGATTGCAGAATGTTCTACTCAGGTCTGTTTCTTGGAAATGGAATAAGATATAGGAACAAATATAGTTTTTTTTTCTGTTGTTTTATCACTACTAGTCCAGATCTACTACTTTTTTTTGTTAAATCTGATGATAATTATATAAATTATTAGAAAAAATATTTGTCCTATAAAATTTATGGTTTGAATTTGTGTTCGTAGGACCAGGATAACGTACCACGCAATTTGTTAGACAATATAACTGTTAAATTATATAAATATGAACTAAGAAAAAAAAATTAGCTACTTAGTAATTATTTTCGATGACCTCGTTATCGATACATGTTGGGAGGTTTGATAAAACCACGAACATCAGCTGAGTGCCTTAAGCGCTCGCCTTAGTAGTCCGGTGAAGCTGTTAAGACCTTGCTGGGTCAATAGCGTAGACATTTCGAAAGAAAAAAAAAGGATAAAACCATACATTTAGTACGATGAATATTTTTTCGAAAAATTTAGATGTCTATCATCAGATCTAACAAAAACAAAAAAAAACAATAATTAATCTCTGAGAATCATCAAATCAACATATTTTATCCCTATTATCTACCGCAATCGAGAGTTTTCGTACAGGAAATTATTGGACGTTTCGTCAAAATGAAGCTACTCACGGAAAATTAGCTTGATAATTATCAAGTGGAAAAATGTTCCCTGAATCCTGGACTATACTTATTATAAAAGAAGTGTTCTACCTATCCGTTTGTCTGTTTGCCTGTTCGTGATAAATTCAAAAACTACTGAACGGATTTTCATGCGGTTTATACCAGTCGATAAAAATATTCATAGTATTATCAGTTGTATCCAAAATGATTATTAAAATACTAATATCAGTAAAGTATATTTATTTTATACAACAGATTGAGACGAGCGTTCGCATTGTCGCAATTATATAACCAACAGTTGACAATTGGCAACTGTATGTTAATTACAACTTTGTCTACATGTTTAACGTCTTTGATAGAGATTACGCGGTAAATATAGAAATAGTGACAAGTTGTTTGTTTATTTATTTACAATGCATTTGACCGATAAGTATGCGAGGAGGTGATGGCTTGATAATGTAGTGTGGCAAACCCCTCCACACGATGTTAAGTGGTCATTGTAGTAGTAACCGAGGTCAGTTATATTGATAGTTTTGTTATACTTGTAATATCATATAGTAACTATTAGTTGTAACCTTAGTCTTCGTTCTGTTGAAATTTTAATTATTCTCCTGACAACTCCTTTTTTAACAATATTCTTTACATTCTTTTCTTTTTTGAGTGATGACGGTTCAGTTGCGCGATTTTTTTAAGGCAAAATAAAAGTGGATTAGAATCTCAAATAATATTGAAATAATATCGCTTTTATGAATCGTTTTTAATGAATCAGAAGAAAAAATGAGATTTAAATTAATACATTGAAAAAAAAATATGTTATCGCATCTTTGACATATTTTGAAAAAAAAGGCAAAAATCACGATAACTCAAAAATGGTTCATTTTTGCATAATGCATAGGGGGTAAAAATTATCACAAATGGTAACTCTTATCACTTCCTAACGGGAATACTTTTTTTTTTTAAATGACTACGCTATTGACCCAGCAAGGTCTTAACAGCTTCACCGGACTATTAAGGCGAACGCTTAAGGCACTCAGCCGATTTTATTTTGGCAACCAGCTCAAGGGTGCACGGCACACCTCGGCTTGGCTGTTGCCTGTTGCATGCAAAATCGCAACCTATCTTAGCTACCTAGCTTACTATTCATATATGTATGAGTTGTTGAACCGTATATGTGTACCAAGCATACACGCCTCAACAACTCTTCCATATATTTATTATCGGAAAATTGAGAGTTTTTCAGTTCGATAAGGGGAAAAAAAGTAAACCCTTCCACTTTCATGTGAAAGCGTGTAGGCGTGCACGTGTGTGGGGGTGATCGTGTAGTGTTGTAGCAGTGATGTATATTTGTGTGTCACCGTATCGCGCAAGCAACGCACTCAAGGGCTCCCTACCGAGGGATCGAACCTAGGCTTGAGCCGCTGCCGTGGGAGACCTAATCGAGTGCTAACGGGAATACGTCGAATTACCAATAAACGCGTATAGTTCGTAACACAAACTCACTACGTTTTTATTTGTTGAGCGACTGTTCTAACGCCACCGGAACTAATTCGATCTCTGGTGATTTGGTATTATAAATGTTGTCATCGTCACTATTAATATAAGATTTTATCTATAACCATAAGACTGTGAACCGGAGCTCTAAAAAAAAAACGAAGGAAGCGCGGGAAATGAGCGCCCGCGTCCGCGTCCATTATAAAGCGCTCTAATTTGGAATGCACTTTTGTAACCTTTTGCAGTTATGATTTTTTTTTATAATACCGCTTTTAATAATGTTACTAGCTGTTCAATGTAGATTTAATAAATAAAATAGAACCCATGTTATGCGTTAATAATGGAGCTTTGTATAGGTGAAAGAATTTATAAAATTGATTCATTATACTTTGAGTTTGTGCATAATAAACAAAAAAATCTTTTTTTTTCTGTGTAATAGTGCACTTTAAGTTGTGGTGTTGTAGTGGTTTACTGGTGGAATATTATCCCGATATCCGCAGGTTCGAATCCCGGCATATACCAACGAATTTTTCGGATTTCGCGTACATTTACTAATTTAACTTGGCAACACTATGGGCTAATGGTGAAGGAATACATCGCGAGGAAGTAGTTCGGTGAAGCTGTTAAGACCTTGCTAGTTCAATAGCGTAGTCAGTTCGAAAAAAAAAACATCGCGAGTAAACTTAAACCTCAGAAAAGTTCTTGCAGTACTACTCTATGTGGGACTGTAGTGGGTCTCTTACGGGCTGATGTAACGATCATGTGTTTTTTTATATAAGTTACTAGTTTGGATTCAATAGACGGCGGTGATCACTTACCATCAGGTGACCCGCATGTTTGTTTGCCTCCTATGATTTATATATAAAAAAAAAAAAATAGTAAATGTACTCGCTTTCCGAAATATTAGTTGGTACATGCCGAGGTTCGAACCTGCCGACATCGGAATGATATTCCACAGGCAAACCACTTGTGACTTAAGCCGTACGAATAATTAAAATAAATTCCCAGTATCTGATGAAACGTTGTTTCTCATAATCGCGTACTATCATATATTATAGTTAATTGTGATAAAATTACTTTGCGATTTGTCACGTTATCGAGTCACAGATAAACGAGATCTGAATCAAGGACGCACAGCACTCGCCGCTTGTTCAGTGTTTCGTTGAATGCATCTATACTCGTCTACTACGACGTGGCTTTTTATTATTTTCCGAATTATTATTTATTAGTTCTGCCCGCGGCTTCGTCCGCGTGGAATAGTTACTTTTGGCTACTGCTTTTTTTTTCGAACTAACTACGTTATTGGCCTTGAGGCCTTTGCAGTTTCACCGGACTACACCAAAAAAAAAAAACAAGATTTTCGAAATTTTTTCATTGGTGCTCCGCGTAGTTCCTAGATTTCAAGCAAACAAACTCTTCAGTTTTACAATATTTGTATAGATTCGAAACAGAGGCATATTGGCTTAAGATAAGGCTTTTTTTCTTTTCTTTTTTTATGTCATATAGGAGGCAAACCAACAGGCGGGTCACCTTATGTTAAGCGATCACCGCCGTCCATAAACACCAGCAAAACCGGGGGAGTCGCAAGTGCGTCGCCAGCCCCAGTTTTGGGGGATGGGGGAAATGGGCGATGAGGATAGGAGAGGGAAGGGGGAGAGAAGAGGGCTGGGGAAAGGATGGGAGATGGGCCTCCGGCGCTCTTACTGACCGAATGAAACGCAACAATGCAAGCACTGTTACTTCACGTCGGTTTTCTGTGAGAGGGTGGTACTACCCCGGTGGAGCCGACCCATTCATGCTGAAACGAATAATAGCTTCAGCGTGGCTCTACCACCTCCTTTTCATGGGCCGGCTGATTAGCCTCCGATTTGTTGTAATCATTCGCTTAGCAGAAAAGAATAGGAAGTCTTTTCGCTTGAGTGGTTCTATTCGTTATGATATATTTATGTTGTTAGAATACTTGAAAATAATTTATCGTAAGTCGTAATTAGATACGATTGTACCGAAGTGTAAACAAAAGTCGTGATAAGAGATAACAATTTTGATTTATCGCTTATCTACAACCCGACTTGATATGTATACTTAGTCTTTATAATGATTTAATGAACTGTTGATATAATTATTTTCAGGATATTTAAGATATGTCGATATATAAGTGGATAGAGAAAACCATTTAAGGGGGTGTCCATTAATCGTGTGGTGCGTTTTGTAGATTTATTGACCCCTCTTCTTTAAAAAAGCAATCCTTATTTACGTGCGCCTTGAAATGAATCTGTTGCTGTAGTATTTAATACATAAATATAATTCGATTTCAATGTGATATATTCGAGTTCAACAACTTAATATTATAATAATTTATTATATGATGTGTATTGTTCGAAGCACATCCGAATGGAACAACGATAACTCACATAACATAAAAGATGGCGCCAGTATTGACTTTCCTTACGTAAACTATGCTCCGGTAATAGATGGCGTTGTACAATCTTTATATAGATTATATTTTGTGTTATTAAATTGTAAGTTTTATATGTTGAAGAACCGTATAAATATGATTAACGTTTTTTCTTGTCGTCTCACTTCTTCCTTTAGACAACTGTCAACAGGTTCATTCACTAATGTACGTTTTTTGTTTCATATGATCTTTTTTTGTTCCAGGTGTTGCCAACTCGCTAACAAACATAATGGATGCCAATATATCAAAGTACTATTTAGTTATTAAACGATCGAAAATATTAGGTCGAAGGGAAACCATGACCTGAATCTCTGTGAGAACCTCGCGTTGTGATAAGAACACCAGTTTACGTAAATAGGCCTTTTTTAAATTGTAAAGGGTAAAAATTATAAATAAATACCGCGTTCCTGTAGTCATTAGTGTCAATTAGCAATTACCAAAGTGATTTTCGATTTGTAAACAATAAAATAAAAATAATAATAATTTGATAAAAGAAAATTATTTTTCAACCAAAGCTAGTCGTTAAGGATGTCTAATCAAATACCCATATATAGTCAAGTAGTTCCGAAATCTCAGTATAAGGCGAAAAACTCGAAGGCAGCTCGTCAGAATCTCGCCAGGACGGACTTCGATCCGTTGAACTATAACGCTGGTGGAAACTTTCAAATATTGAACTCTGAGGCTAGAATGGAGAAGAAGGAGGTCAAGAAGAGAGAAGAGACGAAGGCGAGGAGAGATGAGAGGAGAGGTCAGGTCAGAAACGAGGCTAGTGAGGGGAAAGTGGAGGCGTATTTGAGGCAGTACCAAGTGAGCATAAGACAGCAGCAGCATCGACATTCGGCCGTGAGGCAGGCGGAGCACAGAGTCAATCTAAGGCGAGTATTGATCTCATAATTGTCTCATCTCATTAACTCTTTACTAGAATTACATTAGTGTAAGTAATACAATGATATGAGGTCGTGCATTTTCTACCGGTTATTTCACTCGAGTTCTTTATTCAAAACATATTAAATTAATATTCACGACTTCGTCGGTTACGTTACTTATCTTAACAATATTTTCTATGTACCGAGGAAAAAACATAAGCTCAACACCGCTTGCCTCACTTCTCTATGATAAGAAAATAAATATAAAATAGTGTTGGTGTAAAAATAATAGTAGTAATATTTATACAAATAGCAAAGTCAGTTTATAAAAGATATAGGTAGTTTTTTAAATTAAATCAACTAAATTACTTGTTTTGATGTCTGTTTCTATTTGTCAGTGAAAGTCCCGTGAAAATCGGTCCAACCGTTTTGGAGATAGCATTGCAGACGAAGCCGTAGTTAACAGCTAGTCTAATTTAGAGTAGCCTAAATAACCCGCAGTGATTTCAGCTATCTATCATTGAAATTCCCATTAAAATCAGTACAGCCGTTCCGGAGATCACCCGGAACATAAAAACATACAGACCGCCAAAAATTTTAAAGATTGCATATTTGTTATCAGAAGCGCGTATACTTTGATACCCAATCAGTCATTTTTTATTTATTTTGATATGACATACACTTCATTTATATTATATGTAAAGATTATTTTTAAAAATATTTCAGATCTCTGCCACTAAACGATGCCGTGGCGACATCTCGCGGCCATGATCGCACACCTAGTGACAGGCATCGAGGCTTCCCCGGCGACAGAGATGGCGCAAGGGAGCATCGCCGCGACCGCGACAGGGATAAAGGAGATAAGGATAGAGATATTGATTTTGAAGGTCAGTAAAGAAAGAAAATAGATTCAATTACACTCGACTCGTGTTGTATAGTGTATAATTGACTTGATTTTTTGGGAAAAATTTGAAAGTATGAAAAGCTTCTTTAAATATAAAATCCTGGCATTCGTTTGTCCGTAATATTCGATATGGTCAGCTTACAGGCTTGCTGGTCAGCATAACGGTGATAACGTAGATTGCAGATCTGTCTCGGTGATTACTGTCGTTTTTGGATTGCAATGTCATTTACCTATTATTTATAATAGAAGCTCAAAGACAGTGTGGTCTAAAATGGTAACTACACTAAGCTATGAGGGCGACTGGCTCTCAAGTGCGTGTCCCAGAACATACCAACAGATCCTTGGGTACAGATTTTTAAGTTGTGAGTGGTAGCTAACTATATGGGCTTAGAAAATGTCCTACTATCTTGATATGGTTTCATACTAAAGTTTTTCTCCACGGAAAGTTCTTGATTCAGATGCAAAGATACAACCTGTTGCTATCAACTGAGTCCTCCATCTACATATTTTTACCCTTAAACACAAATCATAAAACTTTTCTCTAGTTTACACGGTTGCCATCTCTCCTCATGACATGCCCATACTATGCTAACTATCAATTAAAATCATATATAGAATACATTCAATGACATATGATTTTTTATGTTTAACTTTTTGTTCTCAGCAACACCTCTAAGTCCTATCGCAAGGGATAGGGACTCGAGGCCAGTCCATAAGTCGTCTTCAGCTCACAAAGTGTCTGAGAGCTCGCTGTCGACGGACAAGAGACGGTTCTTCTGCAGGGAGTGGGCCTTCCAGAAGATAGCGCACTGCCTCGAGCAGCGCCCAGTCAGCAAGACCTGCGGGGCACTTATTCTTGGTTAGAACTTTCATTGTTATGCTTTCCCAAGGGTAATTATTATGCCCTATTATATTATAGAAATGTATTACTTTTCCCAGAGACAAAAGTGAAGTGAATTTTAATCTATGAAACAGTTACACTAGGGTCATACTAACGTCATAATTCTGCTCTATGTTTCTCGTATTTGCTTTATTGTTTGTTTTTTTTGCCCACACATGGATGAGTCATCATTCCATTTGTTGTATGACTCTGTCGGGATGTCTTGAAATAATTTTGGAATAGTCCAGATGTATCAACGTTGGTCGGATGTAGGATCGTTTTTCTCATAAGATGATAGGGATTTTGATATAAGAGCAGTTGTTGTTTGTAGTGTACTGGCCATTTACATATCTTCAATAATCGCGATGGCTATGGAGTAAAACAAAAGAACGTATTGTGTTTGGTGTATGTTGGCGTCCCTTTTTAAAATAAACTATTTGAATATATTAGTGGGTATAAATATAACATTGTTGAATGTGGTTGTGTGGTCCAGGCGAGGCGGGTAGCGGTAAGACGGCGCTGTGCCAGGAGCTGAGCGAGCCGGGCGCGGGCCCGCAGGCTCGCCAGCAGAGGGCGCTCAACAGGCGGCTACTCGCCAGACATTTCTTACAGGTATACCTGTTACCTCTGGGTTTATCTCTGATTCTCTCGTCTTTTTCTAGTTTTATGATTACTGCCCAGTCGCTATTCTAACATCGTAATGATATATCAAAAGAATGCATTGACGAATCTTTGTCTGTTAATAACAGTCTCGTTGAAATCTTTAATTTTGTCATCTGTTTCGGAGATTATATTGAATAAATGAGTGACACTGCTATTTTAATGTGTTAATGTATAACTTGAAATGTTAAAAATCTAAATTTTAATTGAATTTTACATTTGCATTGAAAAAAAAAACCATTGGCAAGACACTGTCGTGAGTATACATTTAAGAGATATTAACACCTGTATTAGTGAAAAACTATAAAGATTTAAGCGCCATACAAACGAAAATAGACCTTATGATGCAAAGGTTAGCAAACAGTTTGGCAGTATAAGGTTTAAAAAAATACTGGATTTATTACAAGATTTGAATAATTATAAATGACGTAATGTGAAATTCCAATTATTATGCAAAATATATTATTACATTATTATTTAATTTTTAAGAACTATTTTTTGTACTAAACCACGAAATGTCCAACTCAGCTATTGTATTTATACTTTTAGGTTAGAAAAAATATTTTACATTAAATACTGAACTGAACAGACATAAACTATTAGAATATGAATATATCATATTAAATAATTTAGACAAATGAATATGATAACAATAGTTTTTAGCCAATTAACTTTACTATTATTCTCTCTCCTTATTTCAAGAAAATATGCAATATCTTATCGATCATAAGAAAAAAAAAACGAAATATATTTTAAATTAGATATAATTTTTATGAAAATAATATCAAATACATGATAATATAAAAACCATATATAATCTGAATATAATTAAATATATTATTGTGACCATAGATTTATAGACTCATATGGTACATGTACTAAATGTCTTTGCCGATGGCGGGAAATTTAAAATTTTTTAAAAAAGCGCGCTGGGACCAATCTGTCCCAAAACTAGTATCCAGGTTAAATTTAAAAACCTTTGACATTCGCAATTTCGCCAATTGGTAAACTCTACTTTTACCATTATCTCATTCGCTTTTCGTACTTTATTCGAAACTTATATCTTGTCCAAAACGCCCTCATTTTTGCAATTTGTCCCTTGAAAGAATGATCGCTTATTTACGATATGTTTCTTACACGAATTATGCCTCATTCGCTGCTTGTCTATTGCGGGTATTGTCCCTCATTCGGTATATATTCCTAGCGGAGATTACCCTGCTTTTCCTCCGTGTCTCTTATACGCTATATATTCCTTCTGGAAATTGCCCCTCATTTGCAATTTGTCCCTTTCGGGAATTGCCCCTCATTTGTTTCTTGTTCCTTGCGCGGAAATTGCCCCGCATTCGCTCCATGTACCTTGCGGGAATTGTCCCTCATTCGCTATATATTCATTACGGAAATTGCCCCTGATTCGCAACTTATCCCTTGCGGGAATTGCCCCTCATTCGTTCCTTGTTCCTTGTGGGAAATGACCAAGCAGTAAAACAGAAATATTTTTTTTTTACAAAATATGCTTTAAAAAATTAACAATTTGACTTGTACAGGGTAACTCGGAGAGTAGTTTGCGACCCGGTGAGTTCGTGAGGTCGCTGGCGATGCAGATCCTGAGCCACTCGTCGCGGCGCCCGAGACCCGATTCCGACACCGACAGAGACCTCTCGCAGAACGATACCAACTGTCACAGGTGAGCTCCCCCATACTCCATCAGTAAATCATCGACTGATTTAGTATCTCCTTCAATGGACATATGAGGATTCTTCACTGTTTGTAATTAAAATCCAAGTTAAAGGGTATTGTTGCTTAGTAGAAATAATCTATACTAATATTATAAAGAGGTAAAGTTTGTGAGTTTGTGACGTTGTGATGTTGTAGGGGGTAATCTCAGGTACTACATACAGTTTCGATTTGAAAAATTCTTTCAATGTTATGTAGTTCATTTATCGAGGATGGTTAGAGGCTACATATCATCACGCTAAGATCAATAGAAGCGGAGCACCAATAAGGAATGTTTAAAAATCGGGTTTTTTCTCCTCTTGAGAGCTTCCGTTTCGTGTTAGCGTTAATCCAAAGTATCTATTCACGCGAACGAACTCGCGAGCAGAGGCTAGTAGATAAATAAAGATTCTGTGGCCATTTATATGTTCATGTGTCGATATTAAAAGTGTCTTTTGTTTATTTCGTGCTATATTAATTACGGTGTATACGTATATTTGAGAATTTACTAATACTTCGTAAGCCTTTTGTAGTATTGGGGCTTTGTCTCCTAGACACCCTTACCTATTTTTAGTCTATTAGGTAGACCCTCTACCTTCTGAATATTGAATTTATACAAATTCCTCTAATTCAAATCTGTTTTTGACCAGTGAATTTATCCATGATTTGGCTTTGATAATTCTTACTAAGTGAAAAACATATTTACAGTTCGCCAAACTCCAAATGTTGTTTTCGTGAGCATACACACCCTTGCAAATTCGAAATCAACCCCCAAGGGGTCAATATGAAATTGTTGTAGGAATCTACAGTTAAAATTCAGATAATTCAAGCATTTCATATAATTTGAATATTTCTATTTTTTTAATTCATTAATTTAAGAAAATTCTTCGACATGAAAACAGTAATATAGATCTAGAAATTCGTGTTAATAAAGATTGAACTGCTATCTCCAGGAGTTCTGAAGAAGAAAGGCTGATTAGCCGTTTCCGGGAGCTCGGTGATGACCCTGAGGAGAGTTCCAAACCTCTGTTAGCTGATAGTGAAGGTAATATATATATGCTTTTTTTTTTCTCGAACTGACTACCCTATTGGCCTAACAATAGTCTTAACAGCTTCACCGGACTACATTTATATATATGACTTATTTACTATCTCTACTTTTATTATACAATTTTTTTTTTATTGGAAATCAGTAAGCCATTTTAATACGTTTTTAAGCTGTAATTGTATATCAGTGCTATAAGTAAACTGTATAATAAATAAATTGATGAAATTCTGCTCTCACTTATAAAAACGACACAATTAATTCTGATCTTTGTTTTTTAGTTTTCTTTCTTTGACACGTATATGAAGTCATTTAATAAACTACGAATTTTATAATCAGTAATGCTTCAGCGTTGGAGTTCAGAAATATGTGTAATGGGTATGCAGTGTGGTGCGCATGCGCGGGGAGGGAATGTAAGCGAAATAATTATTTTAAAAAATTGCGAGCAAAGTATACGTAAAGTATATATATTTTCATTAGTACTGTAAATACGGCTACAAAAGATAAGAATTAAGCTGCCATGAAGAAAATATTATAATGACAAATGCGATATGTAATAGGTAAGTAAAATAATAACAATGGTTGCTCATATTTAAAAGGATTTATAAAATCATCAGTAAAATAAACTAAAGCAGAAAATAGGTGCGGACAAAGAGTCAAATAAAGGAAAGATAGCCTCATATATGATAATGTTGTGTTAAAAATTTAACACTGTTCGATATTGAACCCTCTATAACAAGGTAATGAGCTGGTGTGAGTGGTTCTAATATAATGTTGTTGTGTTCCAGACCAGCGTACTGATGAAGAAGAGGTCGCAGGAGGAGGGAGGCACCGCCCTTTCCTTACCGATGCTCCTCTCTCGACTCTGCATGACGTTAGTTTGCTTTTTTAATTTCTCTTTTGTTAACCACTTTTCCAGATTATTACTGCCATTGGATAGGAGGTAATAATATTACAAGTGTCTTGCGATAATTTCAATGTTTTAATGGTGGCGCTCTGGTTAGAACTTCCTAGGAAGTTTTCTTGCCATCTCAAAATCCATGCTCCGTGGTATTATTTCCACATTAACTTGTCTACAATAACCAAACTATATTACGTTAAATATCACCAATGTTACAAAATATATAGTTAAATAACAAAAGATTATAAATAGAAAATATAAAATACACTATATGACACATAAAATCCCACTAAAAATTGTGAAATTAGTTAATACAATAATAATGTATTTTGAGGGGCTGTCTATAAATTATGTTTCTCGATTTTCCGCAGGGATTTTTAGAAAAAGAAATTTTCAATTACATTATTTTGGCTACAAAATATGTTTCTGAAACTTTCTAAAAATTTAGCTGCAACGAGAATTTCCCTAGCAGAAGTGTCATTATTTGATAGTAAAGTTTTAAATGTTACTAGTGTTTTAAGTAATTTATATTTTTAATGTAAACATAATAATTTTGTTCCACTGAAAAATTACAGTCCCAGTTAATACAAACTGAACAGACAACCGTGACGTTGAAAGTGCCTTGTCAATAAATGTACTTGGGTTACTTATATTACAAATTTTCCAGTTGCCGGAAATCTTGCCCAGAAACAACAACACTACGACTACGAATCCATTCGCTTCAGACGATAAAGACTCTGACTTCCGTCTCTACGAGAACCACGAGAACCTGTTCCTACGGAACATCTCACAGCGACAATCCAAGGAGCTGAGGAACTCGAGACTTCTGCGGCAGAGCTCCGAACCCTTGGCAGAGAAGAAACCCAACGCCCTCCAGAAGAGTCTGTCCACGGAACAGAAGAACGACAGCTCCGGGGAGGGGGAGAAGCCGAAACTCGACAATAGTCCACTAAAATCCAGAATCCCCGTCGCGAACTTTCGATACCCGAATAAAAGCGAATTGCGTTCGAACGAGAACTCCCCGAGGAAGGTCGAGAGGCCGGTTTCGCCGAAACTCGAAGACGAACTGCCCGAATACCAGAATGTGCTGGTCCAGGAGGAGAAGGTCCCCGAGGGGGACGCCGGGGAGAGGCAGGAGGAGGTCGCGGAGGACGTTCCTCCTCCCATCCCGAGTCTACCGATCAGCCCGAGGACTCTGATAGCCAACGCGTATTACGACAAACTTCTGTCTGACCCGGAAATACAACAGGTAATTCTACATCACACTTTTAAATCTATCCATTTCTTATTACTCTATTATACCTGTCCATTAGGGATGTTGATATGAGATCGAATAATCGATTTCTAAATATAGGAAAACCGATTATTTCAATTGATATGAAACATCGAATCCAACTCTGAAACTATAAAAACATGACTCGATTTTTTTTATTTAAAATAAAATACAACCATACAATAATTTATGATAAAGCAAAACTCGAATCGAAATTGAGTATACCAATTTTTGAATAAGCCGTCCTCTTGACCTCAAATTCTTTCATAAATCGATTCCATTAACCACAATTCGGCTCGATTTAATTGAATCGTTTTTTTTTTTTTTTTGCCAAGAATCTCTCCTGGCTTCGCACGACATCATACTAAATGAGAAAACGAAACCAAATCTTCCTGTTTATGAACATTTTCTAGACCTGACACTTACTGTTTCACATGACTAAGGCGATGAAATAATAATAAGGCAACAGACAGACAAGAGGAAAGTGCATTATTTGGGACACCTGGCCAATTGAATTGTCTTTTTTTCTCTCGAATTGATTTCGCTAATTGCCTTGCAAGGATTTGTACAAGTTTTGCCGGATTATTTAAACTATGTCATCGTCGCTATCTTCTCGCTCTATGTGTAATGCAAGGAAACTATGTCAGGGCGAACCCCCCTATGTCGATATTTTTGTCGTCCTTCTTACAAAGGAGGGTGGAGAGGCCTAGGCCTCCATATGTCCTTCAGGAGGTACGCCACACTCGGATGAGCGTATGAGTGGTCTTGTCTGTTCTTTTATTCTCACTCTTCTAGTTGTGGTATCTTGTTCTTCGCTTGTAGTATCTTCGGGTGGTGTGGTCTGTAGCGGTGCAATGTTCTTGAGGAGAACATGCGCCGATGTATCCGCTCTCCGCAACATGTCTGTCACGAGGCTGCTTATGAAACTATCTAGGTTCTCTATACGTAGATCGTCGCGTTCCTCACATTACGCAGCGCCCCGACATTAGTCATTATCTTCAAACTATCCCCGACCAACGTCTGCATGTTTGTAGTCCAGTGAAGCTGTTAAGACCTTGCTGAGTCAATAGTGTAGTCAGTTTGAAAGAAAAAACGGCTGCATATTATTCAGACAGCGCCCACATAAAAGCGCGAGATATCAGTACTGTGGCGCCATCTCTTAACGACAAACTAAATCTTGTGTGATTGATTTGTCTCGAACGTTTACCATGACAGTATGACCATTAAATAACAACTGAGCGATTGACCGTCAATCTCTCAATATTTTTAAAGATCTCCATACTGTTTTCTGTCTCACTCACTCATTAATATCTCGTATGCAGTTTTTCTTTCATTTTTTCTTGTACGATTTGTAAAACATTTACTCTCACACAAGTCTTGTGCTGATAATTACAAACGTAATAAAGAAATAATTAGCCAAATAAGTGCAGCCATTCTGAAACGACGCAACTACATACATACGGCAATTGATTTCTTTGTATAGAATTTTTAGAGGATCCCCTCTATATCATTTCAGCGGTGTTAGAATAATAGTCACTTCCAAATTAAATAGTTTATTACGTGAAACGCGTACAATATTTTGCGGCCAAGATTACACTTATTTGCCGTTTTTTTTTCTCGAACTGATTACGGTGTTGACCTAGCAAAGTCTTAGCACCTTCACCAGACAACACTTGACTCGCCGGTGTGTAATAATGCAAATCACATTAAAACACTATTATAATGAGGTTACACATTGATGAGAGATTCTTCTTCTTCTTTTTGTTTTGGCTCCATAGAAGCACTTGCTAGTGTCAATGTTTTCTATCAATGGATGTTATAGTACAATAATATTACAAGCGTCGTGATTATTTCAATATTCTAATAAGATGGTGGATCCGTTGTTAGAAACTTCCAGGGAGTTTTTGTGGCATCTCAGAATTTCATGCTCCGTGGTGTTATTTTCCATTCACTTCACCCATGCACAATAAACTAACTATACTATGAATAAAATATATGAATAAAATATAAAAACCACTACATGACAGACTAAGATCCTGCTAAAAACTCTCTGAAGAGAGACTCTTTCACTCCCCTTGCAATGTGCATGTTGAAATAAAAATGTAGCATTCTATATGAAAGAGTCAACTCAAACTTTGACTGACCGTGAGTTGTAACTGATGGATTACTTACAATAACATTTTACTATCTGTATTCTGATCTATATACAAATGTGCATAAATATTCTATTACTCCCTTTTATTCCTCTCTGCAAGTGATTAGCTGATGGTAAGTGATCATAGCAGTGTCACTGAGTGACTCGGCTGTTTTTTGAGATTCTTTTCTCAAAGTTTCGTGTCGATACTAGATATAAATCATATATACTAAATATAGATCGGAAATCGTTTTATATAATTTGAGATATAAATTTCCTTAGGCTCTTCTCCCCCAAAACCTGGAGAAGAATCCAGACGAGTGCTTCAAGAAGGCGCTGCTGTTCCCACTGCTGGAGATCGAGCCGCCCAAACAATGTCTCTTCCTACTGGTCGATGCTATCGATGAGGGTTCTATGGAAGGTGAGATAACTCCGTTTCATTAATTTTTCTAAATATTTTGTGCCATTGTACGCAATGTACATACTTTAAGCTTAAATTGTCAATGTTCTAAGAAAATGGTGGTATGCCTTGTTAAAGATTCGTGACATCTCAAAATTTATGTTCTATGACATTGCAATTATATAAAACAAAGAAGTATCACTTCCTTTGCCTATAGATACTGTGTTTCACTAAATTTTTTTTTATTTTTTATTGAAATAAAACTTTTTAAGGCGGGACTAGGAGGTAACTGAACGACAATGCAACGGAAGTCCGTTACGGCAATGTGGCGTCACATTTATCCGGTTTTTAAATATTTTTGATTTTGTCAATAAATATATGTAATAAATATATACAAATAAATCGAAAAAAAAAAATTGAATAATATTAAAAATATAACAGAATTAATTATGTATATATGGGCGTGCGACCGCGCTACCTTCTGGTTTCAATGTAAGTAAGTAAGAAATTAAATCAAAGTTTCATTATTTGTGGTGCCATCTATCAGCTAACTCGGATCTTTAATAACACAGGAAATATTATTAGCAAGTCTTTGTAATAAAGAAAATAAAATATAGAATAGTACGCAAAAAAAAAGTTTTACTTCAATCGAGCATAACGGTTACACGCACTGAATTTCTTTGATTTTAAAAGTGTCGAATGTCGTTAAAATAACGCGATTGACAATTAAAAAACACATGATATGGTTTTGGCAGGTGGGGGGAGGGAGGAGGGCGAGGGGGCGGAGGGGTCGCGGTCGGTGGCGGCGCTGGTCTCCCGCCACCAGCACCTGTTCCCGCAGTGGGTGCTGCTGGTCTGCACCGCCAGGAGGCACTCGCGACACCTCACCAAGATGTTCACAGGTACACGCCACCTTCAAACACTTACCTTCCCTTACTTTCTTGCACTTAAAAATAATACAAAATAATTACATGGTTAGCAGATAAAAAGAATGAATCAAATGAATAAAGTAACTCCTCAATAAATGTCATAAAGACTTTTTGAGATTATTTTTTTATGTCATAGCATCCAGACGGACAGGTGGCTCACTTGATGTTAAGTGATCACCACCGTCCATAGATACTTGCAACACTAGAGGAGTCGCAAGTGCGTGGCCAGCTTATGTTGGGGGGGCGGGAATAGGGAAGTGGAAGTAGGGGAGAGGAGAGGAAGGAGGCGGGAGATGGTCTTCCGGCGCTCTCAGTGACCATACGAACCCAACAATACAATCACTGTTACTTTTATACTGTTTTTTGTGAAAGGGTGGTACTACTCCGAGTGATCCGAACCATTCATACTGAAACCAGTAATAGCTTCAGTGTGACTCTACCGCCTATATATTTTCTAAAGCACTATTTAAAAATGTTGGATCTCAGTATGTAATCGATTAATACACTTAAAATTTATTAATCACTTTTATTTTTATCTAACATAATACACAGACAATTATCATACGTAAAAAAGGTGTTGCCACTATATACTTATTAGACAAGCTGATGCTGGCCAATAAAAAACAAATAACTAGAACAAAAAGTCTGCCAGTGTCAATGGTTTTAGTTAAAATCGATCTCCACTATATTTCATATATTGTAATGACTTTTTCACTAAGGAATATTCGTGTTGTTAAAACATCTTACGAATAATTTCAAGAGATTTAGAACGCCTGTGTATTATAGTAGTTGAAGTAATATTATAAAACGTGATATCAATTACATCATAGAGAGCAATAATGAAAAAAAAAATTGTGAGTACTTGTGACCACACGCTAAAAGTGAAGACTGTTAAATAAAGTATAAACCATTTTTGCATAATATTATTTTGTTATTACAATACGAAACAATAAAAACTTTTGTCACAATTCATTCCGTGTAAAACTGTCACCGTGGTCGTTAAATCGAGCCGGATCAGTGGGTGCGATATAGTGGGAATAGGCCGCCAAAGGCTGGTCAACGCTTTGACTCCCTTCACCTCCATTAATGCGGGTTTATTCTACGGAGAGGTGTGGACTGTATTTTTGTTGTCTCCGAGGGCAAGGGTATTACCGGATATATGCTCAATAGCAGGATCCAAAGGTAATTAATCGATTGAGCTAGGTAATGGGAACATACACACTTACTTAGCAAGTCCAGTCACCGGTCTCAGCACTGCTGCGATGGAGAAACTATTTATCCTAGACAGCGTTCCCGGATTTCTTGCGGCACATATACTAACACTCTGGAAGTCATACTAATACAGCTGCAACAAAATAACAGCCACTCCGGCGCGTACGTTAATATACGATGACTCTTGTGTTTAATAGCGATGCGGACGAGCAACTTGCTCTCTAGCGGTATTTTAAAGAGGGGAAAGGTGTGTGGTGGGGAAGAGCACGATTCACCTTTGTTTGTGGAGTGAGGTTATTGTGGTGTCGTGGTATGTGATGGTTGGTTGGTTGGTTGGTTGATTGGTTGGTTGGTTGGTTGTGGCAGGGTTCCGTAAGATAACGCTGGACGAGCTGCAGCGCGCGCACGTGTCGGCCGACGTGCAGCGCTACGTGCTCGCGCGACTCGATGCTGAACCACGACTCAGGTCTCCGTTTATCATATGTTATTACTTGTATTTAATATTAGTACCCAGCTCGGTTGTTTAAAATACATGTTTAAATTAAAATAAACTGCCTGGTTTGCCTCACAAAATTAGCATTTTTTATTAAAAAATATACTTATATATATATATCTATATACATGTTTCTTGTAATTATAATAATAAATTTATTTATTTAACTAAAATGAATTGTTAGGTTTGCCTTACAAAATTAACTTTTTTTTACAACAAAATGTATATATTTATATACACCCGGATTCGAACTGGGGTTACACGGATTTTCAAAGCAATCAATCTCCACCTGAGCTATTTTTGTTTTGCCAGCGCCGCCGAAATTTACCTTCATATTCTAGCTATATTTTTTCATTGTCTGAAATCTCAGTTAAAAAAAGTTTTCTATGAATAAGATTTAACTAGATTGAGTTATCGTCCCCGAAATTACCTACATACTAAGTTTCACGGAAATAGATAACGCCGTTTCCGAGATCCTAAATATATACAAATATACAAGAATTGTTTAAAGGTATTAAGATTTTATTATTATTTGGTATAACACAGTGGCAGCTAATTACCTGTTGCGTATAACCTTATAAATCAACCAATGAAACAGCTAAACTGTACTAACTCTCGTGAAAATTTAAACATTTTCAATTGGAATTAAATGCTTATAACTGTGAGTCGCATCTTGATCTATTATATACTGGTCTCAAACTTTAAAGTCACTTGTAAAAACCATATGTATACACATAGATTTCATTGTTAAACCAACAGTGTAAGTTAATTCTTCCCTAATTTAGTGAATGTGTTACAATGTTTCATATATTTAAACTAAAGAGCTGTGATTAAAGACTGAACCCGTGATGCATCATGCACCGTGAGTTTTATTTTTTATAAAGTTGTGATTTAGAGAATAAATGTTTATATTGGTGATATGGAATAGAGGTCGCGTGTCGAGCGACGCGGCGGCGGCGGCTGCGGCGGCCGCTGCTCTAGACCATCTCAGGATCAAGAGCGATGGCTGTCTGTTATACCTCGAGAAGGTATTTATTAAAGCTATTCAACAAACTAAACACAATTATAATGACCACTTACAAAATAATTCACGTATCATGTCAGTTATCCATACTTATATAACCGGTGATAAAATAAATCACATATCATATTAGTTATTCACAGCTATATAACTATATTAAATAGAATAAATCACATATCATATCATTATTGACAATTATATAACTAGTGATAAAATAACAGGATTATAAAGATTTAAATTATTATTTCAATAGGATTAAATATGCATTTTTTTTACATATATCTACTGGTATCCCTGTGGCTCATCATCTTGTTGCCTTTATCCCACCTAAGTAATGTCGGCACAACATGTTTTCCTCTTTCACTCTCCCCTGTCAGATGTCATCTCAGTGTTCACACCTTTTATACACGTCTCATTTATCACTCGTTTGATTCATACCTTTTCGGTTTTCTTCTATTTCTATATTCATCAACCTTTTCACAAAAAAAACTTTTCTTGTTCCGTGGTTTTCATCTCTCCTCCTCGACTTTTCTATCACTGTTCCTATTTACAAATTTCCTCTGATATACTCATTCTTAATCTTATTTATACTAGTTACACCATACTTCAATTTTAACATTCCCATCTTTGCCTCATGTAATTTTCTCTCACCTGTCTCTTTGATGTCCTGTGAATTTAGTGAAGAAATTAAAATAATTAACGGTACATAAAGCATAATGTTTAATTATCTATGGCAATAAAATGTGCAAATTAAAATTGATATAACACTACAGGTGCTGGATGGTGTGGCAGATGGGTTCATAGCTCTCCGGGAGATACGAGAGATCCCGGGCACTCTCAACGGGCTCTACCTGTGGTTAGCGCAGAGACTCTTCCACGGGAGGAGGTTCACTAAGGTGATTTATTAATATGAGTGCTTTTCCAGTGGCAAAACTTCGACTATCTTGAAAACAATCTTTTCCATTTCTTTTATTGATAATATTAAATCTCGTCAATAGTAACATCATAATAATAATTAAGAAACTCCTCCAAGAAACGGAGGTGACAGATGTTTTTAACCATTTTTCCCACTGACTATTTATATATAGATAGTAGATCTTAATATATAAAAAAAACTAGTGTTATGATGTGTGTCCACAATGAACTCGGAAACTATTCAACTGATCTTCATGTACTTATGAACGTTGGTGTTCCGTTATCAATCGTGTTCAATACTTAATGCAGTAGCAAAACGCAGCTGACAGCTGCTGTCATGTGTCACTTACTCGTTAACACCTGTATTAGTGAAAAACCATAAAGATCTAAGCGCCATACAAACGAAAATAGACCTTATGATGCAAAGGTTAGCAAACAGTTTGGCAGTATAAGGTTTAAAAAAATACTGGATTTATTACAAGATTTGAATAATTATAAATGATGTAATGTACAATTCCAATTATTATGCAAAATGTATTAATACATTATTATTTAATTTTTAAAAACTATTTTTTGTACTAAACCACGAAATGTCTAACTTAGCTATTGTATTTATACTTTTAGGTTAGAAAAAATATTTTACATTAAATACTGAACTAAATATACATTAAACTACTACAATATGAATATATCAAATTAAATATTGAATAATTTAGACAAATGAATATGATAACAATAGTTTTCAGCCAATTAACTTTACTTATATTCTTTCTCCTTATTTCATATAAAACTTATTTCAAGAAAATATACAATATTTTATCGATCATAAGAAAAAAAAAACGAAATATATTTTAAATTAGATATAATTTTTATGAAAATAATATAAAAACCATATATAATCTGAATATAATTAAATATATTATTGTGACCATAGATTTATAGACTCATATGGTACATGTACTAAATGTCTTTGCCGATGGCGGGAAATTTAAAAATTTTTAAAAAAGTGCGCTGGGACCAATCTGTCCCAAAGCTAGTCTCCAGGTTAAGCATCGGAGTGACAACATCGTTTGTGTGTAAAACCGTTACTCCTGAAAATCACTAATAATATCCAAGTGTTTCACTGAATCGTGGTAAAGTGTTCCGTCAGTGTTGGTGGATCAGTCAAGGTGTTGTAGCAGTCCAACGTACGTCGTGCATTGTTTTTGCTGCAGTCCAATTGGGTACTGAACATCGAGATCGAATCGTTTGTTTACCCAGAGTAACTAGGCCACCACGTTGTGAAGGCTACAGTTGGTATTTAGGTATAATTTGGTCCAACTTGAGGGATACAATAATTTATATTTCGATTAATTCCCCTGATATATTTTAATAACAAATTAAATGATTGTGAATGTTCATTATTGTTGTTAATTGTAAATTTCCTTATTCTCGAACAGATGGCGCTTTAAATTAGTGTGTTGACAGAAAACTTTAGAATCGACTGTTATATATATCTCATAGATGGCGTCACGTTTTAATTTAGAATTTAATTCGAACAATAAATGAGCCACAGCAATGCGTATCCGGGTCAGCTAGTTATTGTATATAATTTGTTGTTTACTCGTTCGAACTTTTGGTTCGAAATTGTTAAAATCCATACAAATAAATATAATGTAAATGTCTCTGATATAAAAATAACAGCTTTTTACCATGATTCCGAAAGTATATACGGTGTTTATATTTAAATAAAAATACAATTTATAATTTTTTTGTGTTTCTGTTTTGTCTTACCTCCGAAGCGGTCGGGCCATTTTTGACCGGACTTTTACTGACATATCAATTATCCTGTTACAAAGGACATACGGAGTAATTATCTATCCGCTATAGAATGATTGTTTTATAGGTCCGTCTCCTCCTGGACGTGCTGCTGGCTGCTAGATGTGGTGTCACCGAGGAGTTGCTGTACAAGTGTCTGCTGACGAAGGAGTACAGCGTCACCAGAGAGGACTTCAACAGGCGGCTGCACTTGCTCCGGAGGTATTCACACAAAACTGGATCAAACTTATCGAGTTATGTCATTTTAGGTTTTAAATAGTGGACCCGACGGACATTATCCTGCCTTGATAATAACAAAAAATCAACCGCACCGCCATCTACCGGGTCCGATTGTAAATCTAAACTCAAATCCACGGGAATACTTGCAATAACTTTCATCAAAATTGGTACCTCCACTTAGGAGGAATTCAGTCACATATAGATGGACGATGAATTATATATATAAAGATTTGTATATTACCTGATGAAATTTCTTATGAGATAAGTGTAATTTATTTATTAAGGTAGTTTTATAAACTATTTAGCCCTTCGGCTGATTTTTGGAGACTCAAATCTCAAAATGGCGGATCGTGTTTTTGAACAGTACAGAGGTTAAGCACGTATACTATCAAACCCAGTACTTAGCATTATGACATTTAGATGCAACAAAGAATGATTTTACCTTCGAAGATATTTATTGAAATGATATGCTGTAAAGATCCGTAGTGACCTATATTAAATGATCATTATAACTACAAATATGTAATCGGATCTGGATTACATAAACTATTGTTTAAAATGTGTCGCAAATAGTCCATTTTTGAAGTTATACTTCTTTTGGCGCGTTAGGGAAAAATTATGAGAGTAAATTTTTGTGATGCGCGCGCACACCGTCACGAAAAACCGACACCCTGAAGTTAGCTATACTCGAAATTTTGTTTCGTTGTGTTTGTATTTCTTTGTATTAAAACTTTCAATTTATTAAATACTATTTTTCTATTGTTTGTCGTTTTTTTCTACAAACGTAAAATAAGGCGAAAAATAAAATATTTGAGAAGATTTTTATCTTGTTACGCCAAAGAAGTATAACTTCTAACTCGTGTACAAAGGTACATACACACTATTTGATATGTAATGTATAAAAACGATTAATTACTTTATACTTTCTTGTAGCAATATTGAAGATGTCACACAAGTCTGTACTACTTTGTTGTTATATATCTCACAATTGTTAGTCAACGTTACCGATAACTGCATATTAAGACTTCAGTAGAATATACTGACATTTCTCTACTTTATATATATCGTGTTATTTTCTTATCCTTGTCCCATCTAAGTAATGTCGGCACAACAAGTTTTTTTTTTCCCACATTCCCCTGTCAGATATCATATCAGTATTCACACTTCACACACTTCATTTTTTACACAATCCATCCGTACCTTTTTGGTCTTCTATTACTCCTGTATACATCTAATTTAACTGAAGACTTTCTGTACGTGTATAGTATAGAAACGAGTAGTTTAGAAGAAATATTAAGTAATGGAAGTATGTTGTGGGTTCCATAGGATCCTGGTGGTGGAGAAGGCGACGGGGTTCCTGTGCATCTTCCACCAGTCGTTCGCGGTGTGGCTCGTGGACGTGAAGCACTGCACGCGCCGGTACCTCTGCAGCGTCAGCGAGGGGCACGCCGCCCTCGCCATGTGCTACACCCTCGACGCGGCCAGGTCATACCTCCTATACATACTATTTGTTATATCTCTACGATAGATACTCACACTCAAAGGTAAGCACAACGCATTCCATAAAAAATAGCAGTCGTCGCTGTCATGCAGCCTGGATCAACATACTGATGTATATAGTATTACGGCTATTTAAAAGAGTGTCACTATGTTGAATTTTCATGAGCATATGCATGAAAATGCAGGCATATGCAAATTGCACACGTGCACCATGTATACCATGCATCATGCGTATCTTGCATCATATATAAAATTCACCTTGCTATCCATGCATCATATGTACCAGGCATCGTCTGTATCATGTATAATATGCACCATGAACCATATGTACCATTCACCATATGTATTAGGCATCATGTGTATCATGTATAATGTGTACCATGCACCATATGTATTATGCACCATATGTATCATGCACCATATGTGTCATGATCCATAGGTATCATGCATCGTATTTACCATT
>JACEII010000102.1:1011144-1021715 GCA_014332785.1 Antheraea mylitta | reverse complement strand
ATGTACCATATGTGTCATGATCCATAGGTATCATGCATCATATGTACTAGGCATCACGTGTATCATGTATAATATGCACCATATTTGAACTGTGTATGTTGTGGTTTGTAAGGCTCAGCGCGATGGAGATACACAACTACGTGTACCACATGACACGGTTGGAGCAGCACTTGGCCTCGCAGAAGAAGACCAAAGGGTGAATATCACTTTCATTACTTATATCTAATTACTAAGCGATACTTGCAACACCATTTGCGTTGTTTATTAATTAAATAATTATATTTTATGTACACACTTCATATCATCAGGGCTTTTGGAGCTGTAGGTTCTTAATCTGTTAATCTTAATCTTTGAGATTTGAAGTTACACCAGAAGCTGATAATTTTTAATCAATTTCATGGTTGAAGCCACACGATATTCTCCGAGGTTTTGTTTTACTTTGGCGGTAATACTGAACATCTCATTTAGGTTACCTTGTCGTATGTCTCTTATAGATTAAGTCCACCATTATTATCAGTTGTTATTTTGTGTCAGACAAAAAAAAACATCTTGTCTTATTAATAGCCAATAAATGTCGACGTCATAGAAGTAATACACCAATCACGCTGCGTCTAACTTCAATGGCCAATCAACAAGGACGTCATTATGACGTACCAATTACACTGTAATACAGTACAATAGCTAATCAATATTGATGTCATTGTAACATACCAATCACACTGCGTCACATTTCAATAACCAATCAGGAAGGGCGATCCAGTTTAATAGCCAATCAATCTTGAGGTCACTGAAACACGCTGTGACATCGTTATCCAATCATCAACGACGTCACTGAAATCCACCAATCATGGGGCGCCACGTCACGCGCCTCTATAATTAGAGTTAATTAAAAGGGATGCATGTATTTACGAGTTGTGGTAGTTCCAGTGAGCAGCAGGAGGAACCTCTGGACCTGCACACCCTCGTGCTGCTCTGGATCCTGGACTCCTCCTGCGACGTGGACTCCGCCCTCAAGCGGGAGACGGAACTGAGACGTTTCGAACCTGGACTACTCGAGGTCTCATAATTTTATTCCTATTCTCACAACTGATTTATATTGATTACTAATTTCCCGTCCCGGTTTTGCACGTGTATATTAATCTGAAAAATTAGACAAAATCTTTTGAACTAGTTCGGTGAAGTTATAAAGTCATTTGAAAATCTCAGGAAAGATTCCCAATTAAAAGTCTATCTATTGTTAATTTACTAGATTTTTTTTTTGCCACAGAACAACTGTAACTCTTCCAACGAGAAAGAAGACGGTGGAGTTGAAGATAAAGAGACTGTCGCTGGTAAGTGTTTTTTTTAATTGCTCTATAATTTAATATTTTTTATTTTTACTGCTACTGTACTTTATTTGTCCAATACCTAGGGAATAGTAGTTTTTTCTAACTGAAAGATACTCTATGCTCTTATTCTGGTATATGTCTCTATAATAGCTTTTTATATTTCGTTTCTTTTTTTCATTTCTGTATTATTGACAATTTGCCTTAGTATATCATGCAGTTAATGTAAGTATTTTACCGGCATGTTGTGATGGCCGTTTTGATGTATCTCCGCTCATGGAGTTTCGTATAAATTAATAACAACGTTTGAAGTAACAAATTGCTGCTCTTTATTGACAATACTGACGTGCAGTCCCGCGAACATAATTATCTTCTCACGCTTTTACTAATAAAAAAAAATTGAGCCGTCACAGGACGTCTGGCAGATGTGAAACATCGAAATTGTTTTGTATAAGTTATATACATAATAGAACAGATTACGACAGGAATCAGCTATAGCATAATGAAGAGAGAAAGCATTACAAATTTGTTCCATATAATAATGACTGTTTATTTATTCTATTACAGAAATATTCATTTTAATTAAATACAAATTACAAAAATTCAACAAGGCGCAGGCGCGGTTTGTTTGGCGGCATTTATCAAAGGGCGCTAGGTCCATCGGAGCCTGCCGCGTAACACTAATAGAACAAGTGGCCTACAAGATAGGGTTGCAAATGTTTTTGAGTATTTTCTTAATAGTGCAATGTCCGTGTTTTGCGTCGCCACGCTAAATATCGAGTTTACCCTCTACCTATGCGACCCACGACTAGATGCTGGGTATACACGCTCAGACAGTTGGGAGAGTCATATCTATGTATAAATCGTCGTAACTATAGTCAGTGTAGTGTTTCTGTATCAGTTAACGTGATATTCGATTATTGTTGGTGGATTGATTGTTCAAATAATAACAATAACGTCACTATGGCTGACGTCATACTGCTACTTGGACGTCGTTTTATCGCTGCCCCGACATATATTATTTGAAAATAAATTGACATGTCACATCACTATTGTAATATGTCAAAACGGGCGTCATAGCGCGCCGCTATTGTAGTGTAAGGTAGTTGTCTGTGGTGTGAGTAACTGTGGGGTAAGCTGTTGATTCTTACTATAAATATAGTGGAATAATAAATTGTTTTTATCATAATATGTATTGACTTTACGATGGGTACAGTCGATGTAGTCTCTCTTCTGTGTACTTATATTGTAGTCCACTTAATTAGCAAGTGAAATGGAACTCTGTATTACAAACTTAAATGTTACCTAAACGGCTTCTCGTTGGGGAAAAAATGGTCACCCTTTGATACGATTTGGGGTGTAAGGGGTGTCGAATAACATCTTAAGACTTGAGACACCCAAACCAACCTCACCTGCACGTGGTGCACCCTGCTGATCAACGAACGAGGCAATGGCGATAGCGGGGTGGTAGGGTTTTACAACCCGACTGCATAGCAACCACCATGCATATGGCGAAAAAGCCCGTCATAGTGATTCGCTTCTGCGCGTCGCGTTTCGGGATCAGCCTGTGCATATCCAGTACCGGGCGACTTTCGTCATTATGGCCGGCATGACAGCGGCGACCGACAATGGATTACTTTTCTTTCGGTGGTCGCCACTGTTCTTGGATTGTACAATGCTTAACATCAGGCTTAGTGCAGTCACTTTGTCGTGCTTCTATAAAAAAAAAACGATCCGGTTGATAATTAGTGAACATTATTTCTTTACAATTGTCTATATGTATGAATGTACATATTTTTCCTTATTATCGTAATGGTTATGAGACATTCCGTTCTCTTGTCGTGTGCAGGCGGTACATCACAGTTAGTAGTTTCCCTTGTGAGAATTCCTCAGTTTTTATTTTCTTATTTTCCTCCGTGGTTTCACTTGTGTCACTGTATCTTGTGTGATAGAAAAGAAGCTTTCGTTGAAAAAAATTCTATTGTATTTTGTTCTGTGTGAAGTTCTGTTGTTATTTGTTTTTTCTAATTTTGATTTTAACATAATATACAAATAAGATGTTCGACGCCCATATCGATACTTCACGGTCTCATACGGTCCTAGTAGATGGCGAATTAATAATATTTGGTAAGTTATTCAATAAAACAAGCGAGATAAAAATTAATTTGTGAAAAGAGAAAAAACTTCATCTATACTTATACTAATATTATAAAGAGGTAAAGTTTGTGAATTTGTGAGTTTGTGACGTTGTAGGAGTAATCTCAGCAACTACTGGTACCAATTTATAATCTTATATAGTTCATTTATCGAGGAAGGCTATATTTCACCACCCGATTAGGCCTCCCACGGCAGCGGCTCAAGCCTAGGTTCGATCCCTCGGTAGGGAGCCCTTGAGTGCGTTGCGCCCGCGATACGGTCACACACAAATATATATCACCGCTACAACACTACACGATTACCCCCACACACGTGCACGCCTACACGCTTACACATGAAAGTGGGAAGGGTTTACTTTTTTTTTCCCTTATCGAACTAAAAAACTCTCAGTTTTCCGATAATAAATATATGGAAGAGTTGTTGAGGCGTGTATGCTTGGTACACATATACGGTTCAACAACTCATACATATATGAATAGTTAGCTAGGTTAACTAAGATAGGTCGCGATTTTGCATGCAACAGGCAACAGCCAAGCCGAGGTGTGCCGTGCACCTTTGAGCTGGTTGCCATAATAAAATCGGCTGAGTGCCTTAAGCGCTCGCCTTAGTAGTCCGGTGAAGCTGTTAAGACCTTGATGGGTCAATAGCGTAGTCATTTCGAGAAAAAAAAAGCTATATTTCATCACGCTAACACCAATAGGAACGGAACACCAGTGAAGAATGTTTCAAAATCGGGGTTTTTTTCCTGTTGAGAGCTTCCGCGGCGTGTTAGCGTTAGTCCAAGTAACTATTCCACGCGAACGATGTCATAGGCAAGAGGCTAGTGTTAAATCAATGGGAAAAGTATCGTCATTTGAAGTCAGTTGAAGAGTGTTGGAACATTTATTTTCTTTAATGTTTTTAGGCTAATTAGTTATTACCCTCTGTGTGTATACTCGTATATCGATACTCTCCAGTAATTTCAGTCCTTTGTGGATAGTGGAATTTGTGATGTTTGAAAAAGAATTGTTACGAGTACATTATTCTCAGACCGACCCCTTCGGAAATAGCGTAAACATAGACTGCACCTGATGCCCTTATTTGAACCCATTCATATCGGTTCGTAACTGACCTAATGTTTTTCGCGTTAATTTCTATTGTGCGCAAATTACAAATAATTTTATTATCATTTCCTGTCTACGGATGTTGTCGGCCTCAATTGTTTTATACGTTTACAGGGATAAGGTTTAAAATTGTTAAACATGCGGTTGTATAGGAAAAATGTTAGTTAGTAAAGCTTTAATAGGGATGTACCGTATCAACCTATATTTGTATCGATATCGAGATTTGTTATATACTAAACGAGTGCTATAAAAGTCCAGAATATCTGATGAAGCTTAAATGGCCCATTTTTTGGAAAGTATAAATAGTTTTTTCCCTTACACTTTATTTCCCTCAATATTTTACAAATTATAATTGAACAATAACATTGTATTGTCGATTCTACAATAATATCACGGCTCCCATTAAAGCCACACTGTTCCCTTTAGTTTTCCATCTGTCCACTTCTCCAATACTCACGTTGCCACTATGCAGTTATTATTTTTATTATTTATGTACTGTGTATTAAAATTTGATCTAACCGTGAGAGACGGCTTTGTTCCCCGAGACGCAGGATGGCACTACAGCATGTATTTGTACATCGTATATATTTGAACAACATTATATCTGCATTCATTTTTGACGGATGTACATGTACAAACATCAAAATTGTTCACATAGTGAACCACCCTGTAAAAAGCTTTCTATTTTGTTTTCTTATGAGTAAGATAAGCAAATAATAATGTATACGTATATATAAAACATGTTTTATATGATATACCGGTGCATACACCGTTACCATACCAAATTACGTCAAAATCTGTTCAGTATATTTTGCGTGAATTTCTTACAAACGTTTAAGTTTGCGCATTTACCGCGAAAAAGATCAAATTTGACGTATTGAATAGCTTTCAGGGAGTCCCCTTAGTCGCCAAGACCAGTATTGGTATCCTCGGCGTTGACATATCGAGTGACGTTCAATTTGGCGATTATTTGGAGAGCAAAGCATTGTTGGCCTCCAAAAAACTAGGTGTCCTTAATAGGGCAAGACAGTATTTCTCACCAGAACATCGTTTACTACTCTATAAGTCCGCCCACACATGGAATACCGTTCTCACCTTTGGGCTGCAGCGCCTCAATATCAACTGCTTTCGTTTGACCGCATCCAGCGTAGATCAGCTCGAATCGTTGGCGACGAGGTATTATCCGATCGGCTCGACTCATTGGCACTGCGTCGGGACATCGCGTCTCTTTGCGTTCTTTATCGCATTTACCACGGAGAATGTTCAGAGGAGTTGTTTGGACTTTTACCTGCCGCTACATTCCACCATCGTACTAGCCGCCTGAAACTTAAGTTTCATCCATACCACCTCGATGAGTGAAGGTCTTCCATGGTGAGGTTTTCAAGATAGTTTCTGCCTCGTACTGCGACCCTTTGGAATTGACTCCCAGCGGCGGTGCTTCTAAGCAACTATGAATTGCAAACTTTCAAGAAGCAAGCGTACACTTTTTTTAAAGGCCGGCAACGCACATGTGCCTCCCCCGGTGTTGCAAGTGTCTATGGACGGTGGTTATCACCTACCATCGGGTGACCCGTCTGTTCGTTTGCCCCCTATAATATATAAAAAAAAGAGACAAAAATTCTAAAAACTATCTCGTTACCCTTTTATTATATGTATAGATTTTAGAGTTGTGTTATTGAATATCGAAAAGGATGTATCGATACCGATGTTTCTCGAATACCGATCATCTCTAAGTTGTAAGTGCTTGTTCAGTGGTCGGACATTCGAACTTGTGTATTGTTTGACGTGTTTTCAATGTGACGCACTCTGGATTTATAAGGAATGTGGTTTAAATCGTGACTTGTGAAGTGATGGTGACAAATTTGATTTTCGATATACATTTGTGGATGTTTTATCTGTTCGTCAGTGTTGTTCTTATTGAGAGAGTACTATTATATTCGTACACAGTTCGATAAAGTCAAGGTAGAGTATAGCTTTACCCCAGATTCTTAGGAATGTTATCAGAATTTCTATACAATGTCAATTTTAATTCACAACAAAGGTGACTATGCCCAAAGAGGTCTTGACGCTATGGTTCAAGCCGTCCAATTAAGCAGACAGGTTGTAGCTTCGATCCTCGAACACAACTGACTTTAATGTGATGTGTATAATTATTCGTCTTGCATCTGGGTGTGTATGTATATACGTATGGAATGCCAGTTGGGCGGTTAGCCTAACACAAGCTATGCTTAGCTTGGTGTTGTGGCAGTGTGTGAAATAGTGCCTTCATATTTTTAATCATACCTGTAAGACACTCAGTGCAGGGCCCATAGGCCTCTTCCCGATCGAAGGTATGGGCATAATCATCACGCCAGCCCACGGCGTATCGGTGATTTCAAACTGAGAAATCCACAGTTCTATATTTTCCCACATACAGTAGTACTACAAGAACATTTCTCAGGTCTCATGTTTCTTCAGGTTTTTTTCACGAGTGTTTCTCTGGCAGGTGGTAGAGCCCCGCTGAAGCTATTTTTGGTTTCAGCATGAATGGGTCGGCTCCTCCGGGGTAGCACAACCCCTCTCACAGAAAGCCGACGTGAAATAACAGTGCTTGCATTGTTGTGTTTCGTTCAGTCAGTGAGAGAGCCGGAGGTCCACCTTCCTTTCTCTTTGCTTCTTTCCCTTTCCTTCCCCTCCCCCTTCTCCCATATACAGGCTGGCAATGCACTTGCGACGTTCCTGATGTCGCTAGTGTCTATGGACGGTGGTGATCACTTAACATCACGTGACCTACCAGTTCGTTTGCCTCCTATGATATAAAAAAAAAAAATGTTTTCTTTCACCGTCAGCCGATACTGTTACCAATTATCATATATACATTCAGTAGTATAGTCTCTAGAAATAAAGCCATAGTGATGGTTATTTCATTCATAAAAAAATACGACAGCAAAGTTTCTGGTCATAGATAAGCGTTCCAACGGGACAGTTTCCGTATCTATTCGTGCCAAGGTTTCTCCATTGACAATGTGTTTAAATAGAGACCCAGTAACATATATTGTCATTTTTTTACACATAAAACGTATCTGAGCCACCATCAAAAAGTGTCAGCTCGTACAATGAGAGGAAACTATGAAACATAGTTGCATCTCTTTTTTATTTTCTTGATTTAATTAGTTCTGTTTATCTACACTGTTTAAGTATATTTTTGAGGCCAACAATCAAACAGTACGGTTGGAGCTAAGGTAATAGTGAAATTTGTTTTAATGTCATCTATTGATCGTTCTTCGCACTACGTCGTCTTATGGAAATTGATTCATATCTTTTTTTATACACTTTATTTTTTATTTTAGTTACTTTTGACGGTTCATATCTGCCAGGCTGATTTTATTTCATAATTAAAATAAACAGCTTTACAGTATATTTGATGTCAACTGCTCAATTCGGTATATAATTACTTATAGCCGATTTCGAGAATTACTATACTAGCAGTAATAGTCTAATAAGTAGATATTTGATGTGTATACAGAGGTACCGTCGACTCTGGAGAGCATAATGCCGGAGCTGGCGGGCGGGGCGGGGAGCTCGTGGTGGGCGCGCGACGCCCGCGTACTGCGCACGCTATACGAACTCGCGAAACCGGCTGATCTGCACCACGATCGAGTCCACCACCTGGTAACTGTTCAGCAGCCTCCACCAATTTATAATACCTTTAATAGCCACCGAAGATAATCTTTGAAATTTTGAAAAACAATCTGCAAATTGTTGCAAATTATATACCTAAACCTTCCTCACGAATCACTTTATGTACTGCTGAAAATTGCATGAAAATCCGTTCAGTAGTTTTTGAGTTATCGCGAAGGGAGACAAACGTGACAGAGGACTTTGTTTTATTCTATGTAATGATAATAATGTTTGATTAGGGTAGTCCGGTGAAGCTGTAAAGGCCTTATAAGGCCAATAGCGTAGTCACTTCGAGAAAAAAAAATAGTATACATATAGATCTTATGGAAAAAATCTTTAAACTTAAGTAAAATTTGTATCATATCTCTTGGTAAAAAAAATACTGTTTCCACCTAATTGTCTAGAATAATCAATGTTATAAAAAGGAGGTGGAAGATTCCAAAGACGACGTCTTGCGAAGTTTTAATTTTTTTTTAGTAACATATTTATAATTAGTGATAATAAAATACAATCTAGCGCCGCCTGGTGGCGATTTATAGTAAAATTGATTACATAAAGGCCCGCTTCACGAAATAAAAGATATTGTGTGTTGAAGATTATTAATCACGTTAGATTCCAAAAGTTGTTGTATATATATCAGTATATGGTTGTTATTGATGTTTATAGCTGACATCAGAGGATCCGATGGACTCTGGTGAAGGTCCGGAAGAGAGCGCCGAGGAGCTCGAGGATCCTATTTTACAAGATCCGGGAGCCGTACACGAGCTCGTCGCGAGAGGAGACGAAGAAACATTAGCAGCTTTGTTAAAGGTAACGGTATTATAAAGCTTTAATTGTTGACATTATCTGTCGAAATTAAAATAATAGTATTTATGCACTTTATAGTTAGTTTATTGAGAGAAGTTGTAGGATATTTCAAATAATGTTATGTTCTTTAAGAGGAAGCAATTATGATAAAAAATCTAAGTGACAAGGTATAGTAACGAAGCATGAAGTAATATTGATTTAAATCACGCGACAAAATTAGTATGATACGTGACGGAGAGCATTAACAACCGAGCACGTCACTGTAGACAGGCAGTTAACTTCCTCCACGAATTGTACCTATTACCACGCTGTCTGTGTGCATCTGTATTATGTTAGTATACAGTTAATGACTACAGACGTATTGCATATGAAGTCTACTTGAGGGTTTGAATTTAGATTTGAAACGCTCGGGAAGGGTGTCCACGATGTGTGTACGGGGACGAAGTTGACCGTTTGAATACGGCAGCATGATCAGTGTTTTAGCGGATGAGAACGCAAGGACACTCTGTTTAGAGGATCGGAGTTGGTATGAATCTGTTTCGTAGCACCGTCTATTGTATTCTCTACCCACTCGCTCCTCCAGCCACACGTAATGATGTAAGTAATACATTAATATTTTAAAACACAGATCTATTGTTCATAAACATTGATGTTTTGACATGTTTCATTTTTATATTGAAAGCCCTGTTATTGAAGATATATCGCACTTTATAAAACGATGTTTGATATGTATACCGCCACCTATTGCATTATTTGTATTTAATTTAAGAATCGGACTACGAATAACCAAGAAACGAACCGTTTACTAGGTATAAGATTGACAAAATTATTGTTCGTGAATAATTATAATGAAATAATTATTAGTTTCCTTATTTTAAATATATATTTTCATTGTACATCTTTTTCTAAAATATTGAAGATAGATCGGTATATTGTTCATAAACATTGATGTGCCCAATGACATTTATGAACGATGTTACATTTGTAGTCGGAGGGTGCGTGTATGTGAGTTGATTGGTTGGATCGGCGGTTTCCTAGGCGTGCGCGCGAAAATGCCCTGTTTAGAGGACCTGAGGCAATGATATTGAAGCAAAAAGCTAGATATATAGATAGTAGATATGTTACTTAATGTTATTTTAATAAAACAAATGGCAATATAAAGACACACATGCGTAAAGTAATATTGAAATGCTATACTGTGTTGACACAATGTAGAAGTATGATGGCATATTCTTCTCACTGTCGGTCGTGAAACAGAAATATTTGTATTGCCATTACCATGCTTCCATTAACGATGATACGATACTGATAGCACGTTTGCTAGGTAGGTAAGTTTTAACAAGGCGCTGTGGAAGCGCTTTTGACGTATCTGGAGCTTTTTTGTGTGAGTATTCGTGTTGTCGGGTGCGTATTTTGGTTGGTTGGAAGGGTGCGTGTATGTGAGTTGGTTGGTTGGTTGAGTAGGGGGGTGCGTGTATGTGAGTCGGTTGGTTGGTTGGAAGGGTGCGTGTATGTGAGT
>JACEII010000102.1:976742-999260 GCA_014332785.1 Antheraea mylitta | reverse complement strand
GTGCGGCGCCAGCGTCGACACCACCGACACAGAGGTGAGCACACACAACTTCCCACACTCACCTCCTGTATACCGTTTCAATCTTAAATTAGAAAAGTTTTAGCGTCAACAATCTCCCCTATACCCTAGCGGACTTACCCAGCAAATTTCTACAATACACTAACCCTCTTTCTATATACCCTTGCAGACTTATCTAGCAAAGTTCTACAATGCAGTATCCCCCCTACTATATACCTTTGCAAACTTTCCCAGCAATGTTCTACAATGCACTATCCCCCTTGCTATATACCTTTGCACACTTACCTTTCAAAGTTCTAAAATGCAGTATCCCCCCTTTTATATACCCTTGCAGACTTAACTAGCAAAGTTCTATAATGCAGTATCCCCCCTGCTATATACCCTTGCAGACTTACCCAGCAAAGTTCTACAATACACTAACCCCCTTGCTATATACCTTTGCACACTTACCTAGCAAAGTTTTATAACGCAATATCCCCGGTTATATTACCCTTCCAGAGCAGCAAAGCTGTCGTATATGCTGTTCATGCTAGTTCAACTTCGCTACAATTTGGCTATATCAATGTTAATAATTTATTGTAATCAGTTTTGTGAAATATATCTTTTAAAAATCCTTCAAAATTTTCCAAAATCGTAAGTGTACGAAAACAACATGTAATATAATAAATTTTATATGGAATAGTTTAGCTCAATATATCTACATTTGAATCACATCTGCAGTACTGTCCTCTCTCATTAGGACTCTAAACCAACTCAACTAGTCACATAAACAGATAAAATATCAAACATGAATAGAAAGATATGAATTGATCATCCTAAAGCAAAATCAAAAGTAAATCTCGAACTTTCCTGATAGCTATAGTATTATTATAAACCGTACTTTCTCTCCTTTATTAGTAATTTTAACAGTAATAAGTATGTTTGTTTCCGTGTTCAGGGTCGGACACCACTACACGTATCAGCGTGGCAGGGTCACACCGACATGGTCAACTTGCTTATCAAAGTCGGTATGTGTTACATTTATTTTATTTACTGCTTGAAACAAAACAAAAATGTTAATTTTTATTATCATTAATAGGTATGAAGTTATTTTGGTCTCAGACAAAAACTGTTGAATTCTTATTTGTGTAATTTTTAATCTATATCTGGATTCTAAGTAATAATCGTTTTGTTTTAAATATCGATATTGTGTTATGATACGCATCACGTAGTTGGGCGTCAGTAGGGGGTTTTTAAAAGAAAATTTTTATCCTTGCAAACTTACAATATAACTAATCACTTACAGTATATTACTTTAACTACAAGCTTGTGCGATCGAACGAGATTGTACTTTCATAACTGTCTGATTGTCCTACTATAAGTCATTACACATAGTCAGCATTTTATACGACTTTTAACATGGGAATTTGCACCGTAATCTGAGTTTTTATTGTATAGGTCTAGGTAGTACAGTAGTAGGTTAGCAGACGCAGTGCCAGTCGGCAGTTCCTGCTCCCCCGCCAATAAGGTGTATGAAGACACCATGGGGTTTTATTTCCTTATGTTAAGGAAAAAATAGGTAGTACAGTAGCTAACATACATATATCGATATTATGTAAATAAATTGATGGTTATTGTTGTTTTTTATTATTCCTATATACTGGAATATGTGAATCCCCTCTATTGAAAAATATTTCCGTTATTAAGTAGATAATATTTTTGGAAATTGTGTAATAATTTGAACAAGATAAGCTGTTGTACTTAGTACTCCTAGTGCTCGATAGATGGCGTTGTATTAAATTTTGTATAGTCGTGCTATGAACATTTTCTCTTATTACCTTCTCGGCTAAATCTTTTTTGCTCTCAAAGAGTGTGTCATTACTACAGGAGATGTTGTCAAGTGAATAGCTTATTTTAGAGCTTTCTAGAGCTAATTGGTTTTGATATTTGATTGATTATTATTTATCATTCATACTCTTTTTCGTTTTCTTTTTATCCTCATTCTATATGAGTAAGTTCGGTATAACATGTATGTCATGTTGTGATGTTTTATTTGGGATTATGTTATTGTACTATTATATATTTATTATTATGTATAATTATTGTTATTACTATATTATGCACAAAAATTAAGTTATATTAGGTCAAGGTTTTGGATAAAAAAAGTCATTTAAGATCCTATCAACAACTGATTAAATTTTGATTAAATCGGATATGTGTCACAGTTATTATATAGTAGATGTGAGTGTGATGTTTGGAGCAATGTAATGATATACATTATTGGAGGGTATAGTTTGGTCGAGGTGGGTGGGATGTACATTAAAGCGGTAGGGGCTGTTTGTAATGGGCATGAGTTGTTGGCAAATATTGTTGTCTAAAAGGGCGGCAATGCGTTTACGAATCCATTGTTGTCGGTAGTGTGTATGGGCGACAGTGATCATTATGTTTGTGTACAAGGGGGCGCGCGCGTGGACGGACGGGACCGGTGCATGCGCACGGCGCTACACGCGGCTGCGTGGCGCGGACGTGCGGCCGTGCTCTGCGCGCTGCTCCGGCACGGCGCCTCGCCCTCCGCCGTCTGCACGCAGGGAGCCACGCCGCTCGGTAATATACACCCACACACCTCCTTCCACACCTCCCTCGCACCTCCCTACACACCTACCCCCGCACATACCCTGCCCACAAACTCCGCGCACCTCACTCGCACACGTAACCTGCACACGTACCCCCCGCACACGTACCCCCCGCACACGTAACCCCGCACACGTACCCCCCGCACACGTACCCCCCGAACACGTACCCCACGTACACAATTATTATAATTGTATTGTATATATAGCCTCAGATTATCTAGCTTCCAGTTCGGTTTAAACATATTCATCTACAATTATAACATGTCTGTCTGTATGTATAGCATTCTAAGTACAAAAAGAGCACATATCAATTCTTTTGAAGTGATAACTTTCTTTGCCGCGTTGTAATTTCATTTTTAATCAATCGAAAAGGCAACTTTAGAAGGAGACAAACGTGTACACATAAACACGAAAAAATAAGATGAAATATACAATATAATTTTTCTTACTATATGTTTTAACCTAAAATGTCTAAATATTCTTTTAAAATATAAAACCGTAATTACCTGCCGTGATACGTTATTTTAGCATTTGGTACATGATATATATAAATTGTGAAAGCGTTCATAATTTACTGTTATGATTAACGAAGATTGATAAATTATGTCACATATCTCTGGTTTGTTTCTTTGTTATCAATTAGATTTAGAAAAAAAATCAAGTTTTTTCTAAAACGTGCTTTCAAAAATTCGCGCTCAATCCCCTATGTGTTGAAAGTTTCAAATTAAGATCCACAATCAAGCTATAACTATTTTTATTTCCATTGAGCGCTGAAAGAGTGTTAAATATAGAGAAAATAGAAATTCGTGATATCTACACAAATTGTATGAAGTTGCAAGTCGCTTGTAACATGATGACGTTGTATTTAAAAAATACATTTATTAAAGTTGGTATCGTTATAATTAATGTGGTGGTTGTTTCGTTAAGGTATCGCCGCTCAGGAAGGGCACGAGGAGTGCGTGCTCTGGCTCCTGCAGCACGGAGCTGATCCCTTGCAGGCAGATCACTGTGGTCAGTTCACTCATATAACCAAATAACTTCACTCATATAACACGTACAATTCTATTATTTTGGTATTATCTATAATATATTTATCATACTAATATTATAAAGAGGTAAAGTTTGTGAATTTGTGAGGTTGTAGGGGGGTAATCTCAGAAACTACTGGTCCGATTTGAAAATTCTTTCAGTGTTATTTAGCTCATTTATCGAGGATCGTTATAGACTATATATCATCACGCTAAGACCAATAGGAGTGGCCTTACGCGATACGGTGACACACAAATATACATCACTGCTACAACACTACGCGATGACCCCCACATACGTGCACGCCTACACGCTTACACATGAAAGTGGAAGGGTTTACTTTTTTCCCTCATCGAACTGAAAAACTCTCAATTTTCCGATAATAAATATATGGAGGAGTTGTTGAGGCGTGTATGCTTGGTACACATATACGTTTCAACAACTCATACATATATGAATAGTTAGCTAAAATAGGTCGCGATTTTGCATGCAACAGGCAACAGCCAAGCCGAGGTGTGCCGTGCACCCTTGAGGAGGTTAACAAAATAAAATCGGCTGAGTGCCTTAAGCGCTCGCCTTAGTAGTCCGGTGAAGCTGTTAAGACCTTGCTGGGTCAATAGCGTAGACATTTCGAAAAAAAAAAACAAAAAATGTACGTCACTACTACAACACTACAGTGTCACCTCCACACACGTGCATGGCCACACGCTTTCACATGAAAGTGGAAGGGTTTTTTTTTTTTTCGTTATCGAACTGAATAGTTTGAAAATTTCTGATATGAAATATATGTAAGAGTTGAGATGTATATGTCTGGTACACATATACGTCTCACCAGCTCATACACATATAATAGCTAGTTAGCCTAGGTTAGCTAAGATAGGTCACGAATTGCATGTAACAGGCAACAGCCAAGCCGAGGTGTGCCACGCACCCTTGAGCTAGTTGCCAGAAATAAAATCGGCTGAGTGCGCGTGGAATAGATACACCACGCAGCAGTTCTCAAAAGGAAAAAACATCCCGATTTTGAAACATTTTTCATCTGTGCTCCGCTTCTATTGTTCTTAGCGTGATGATATATAGCCTATAACCATTCTCGATGACTGAGCTATATAACACTGAAAGAATTATTCAAATCGGACCAGTAGTTCCTGAGATTACCCCCTACAACGTCACAACATTACAAACTCACAAACTTTACCTCTTTATAATATTAGTATAGATTATGTTAAAAAATGTTCCGATTGTTTATTGATACTCTTGGGTAAATTGTTGTATTGAGTGTTATTTGGTTGTGAAGATGCGAGCTATGGTTATTTGTTTGTGCAGGTCGTACTCCGGCAAAGGTGGCGTGGCGCGCCGGGCACGCCAACATCTGCCGCCTGCTCGAGCGCTGGGCGCCGCCCTCCGCCCCCCACCACGCCGACCCGACCGCCCCCTCCGCCCCCGCCGCTGCCTCCGCCCCCGCCGCCGCCACCGCCACCGCCTCCGCCGCCTCCTCCGCCCCCGCCGCCCCCGCGCTCCGCCCCCCCAGCGCCGGTAAGCCTTCATTATCCGATCTCAGAAAATACTATTTCATTTCAATACTCCTACGAATCTTACTTGGAATAGTTAAAATATGTTACATACCTCCATATACCCATTGGCAAATAATTTACACGGAGAGGAAGGAACAATGACACATCTAGTCCCGGAGTACTGAACACTATTAAATACCACCTAAAATTCTCATTGGAAAGCTTCTTATCCTTTCGAATGACATATTAATATGCTTCCCAAAAGAATTGTTTTTTCAAACACTTGTAATATAATAATATAAGTAAGTAATACCTGTCTTGACAATGGCAGTAATATTCTGGAAAACTGGTTGCTGTAGAAATTTAATAGTTAATAGAAATCACTTTTAAAACCGGAAGAAGTCAGTGAAATTAAACAACAGAACCAGCCGAGTGCTTGATGTTCACCATTTTATTTTCGTTAAAATGTATTATTTACAAAATTATATTGCTTACTATGTAGGAAAAATAAAATAAGAAAATTGTATGTACCGTATGCAGGTTCCCCGGAATACAAGCGGCGGAGCGTGCAGAGCTCCAACTCGACCAAGTCCTCCTCCAACACGACCGCGGGCTCCGGTTCCGGCCGCTCCCGCGACAACCACGAACACCACGACCTGCACCACACACACGACAAGGTTAGTTCATAACATGGGATGTATATCAAGTGAAAGGATAAACACTCGTAGTATTCTAGAATATTACACTTTATGGTCACATTTAACAAATTAAATAATAATATCAAAACAAATACTAATAAACAACAAAGAGTATCTTAGTATGTTCTAAGAATTTCAAAAGTATGGATAATAACTTAAGTAAACCTAGGTTGAATGACCAGTGATAAAACCTGCGAGTGACGACCCGGAGTTAATAACTTTCGATAAAAAAACGGACAATAAACACTTCTGTTTGTTCAACAAAAAAAATGGTTGGCCTCACTTTCAATTCACTTTCATTTCACCCGATTGCCATTGACGCTGTGCTTTAACATAGACACTTAGAGGGTTCAATATAATTTTTCTATATTTTTAGATAATTAGGTCAAGTCTTAAGCATTTATTGTTTTAACTGATATGGAACAAGAATGGAGTGCAGAGTACCCTTCATAGATTTTGCAACTGTCTAAACATTCACCTGGTATATCTTGACTGTTATCGCGAATATCTTAATGGACTCGGGACGGTCCGGTTAACCCTTTAACTTTTAGCTCTTTTAACCCCTTTTAACTAAATCTGGTATTTCCATACCCCTCTATACAAGGAAAACTACTTATCATGTTGTTGTTCATCGCTATTACATCCTTACTATAGCCGCCACTATCACCGTTACTTACAATTATTTCTGTAATGTTTATAGTTCAAATTGTGGACAAAAACCACACAATATAGTTAGTTTATTATGCATAAGTGAAGTGAATGGAAAATAATAACACGGAGCATGAAATTCTGAGATGCCACAAAAACTCCCTGGAAGGTTCTAGCAAGGGATCCACCATCTTGTTAGAATATGGATTCACACGTTGCTTAATATTGGAATGATCACACGAAGCTTGTGATATTATTGACTACGTGATAATGGCAGTAATAATCGGAAAGATTGATTGCCAAAAATAAAGTTAAAAAAAAAAAAAAATGTTTCATTTGTTTGAATTATTGAAACCGTTCGAAATTATATACTGTTAGTTTGTTCGACTATTCGAAATCAGAAATGGAATGTTTCGATTCGATTTGTCGATACTTCGAATGTTGTCGATGTTTTTGTTACATTTACATTTTTTTTTGTTACATGTTACCGATTTACCGGACTGCAAATTTAAGCGCCATGTCAAGCGGGTGTTAGTGTCAAAAGGATATTATAAAGTGGATCAGTATGTGAACGATAGTGATGTCTGGAATTGACTCCTCTCTGTTCATCCACTATAAGCTGTATGATGCATTCGATATATATGTAAAAAAAATGTACCCGATCGAGTTTCTTGCCGGTTCTTCTCGATGGCTGGGTTGTTTTCCGAATCGGTGGTAGTTTTTGACGTTCATAAGCGCCTTATTAGGGCCTAAACTGAAAAAAGAATTTTTGATTTTTTAACTAGTAGTTGTGATTTGTGGGGTGAGTTGTAAGGTTCTTGTGGGTGTATGTTGTATGTATGTCAGGCGAGTCGTGCGAGTCGTGCGGGCCTCTCGTTGTCGTTCGCGCAGCAAGTGGCGCGGTGCGGGCGGAGACGCGAGCCGCGAGCCCCCGACCACCGCGACCACCGCGACCACCGCGACCACCGCGACCAACGCGACCAACGCGACCACCGCGACCACCGCGACCAACGCGACACTCAACCGGTCCTACAACGACACGATCAACTCAGGTCTGATACCATATACTCATGTACAATCTTTTTTTTTTTCTTCGAAATGTCTACGCTATTGACCCAGCAAGGTCTTAACACCTTCACCGGACTACTAAGGCGAACGCTTAAGGCACTCAGCCGATTTTATTTTAGCAACCAGCTCAAGGGTGCACGGCACACCTCGGCTTGGCTGTTGCCTGTTGCATGCAAAATCGCGACCTATCTTAGCTAACCTAGCTAACTATTCATATATGTATGAGTTGTTGAAACGTATATGTGTACCAAGCATACAAGCCTCAACAACTCCTCCATATATTTATTATCGGAAAATTGAGAATTTTTCAGTTCAATAAGTGAAAAAAGTAAACCCTTCCACTTTCATAGGCGTGCACGTATGTGGGGGTGATCGTGTAGTGTTGTAGTAGTGATGTATATTTGTGTGTCACCGTATCGCGCAAGCAATGCACTCAAGGGCTTCCTACCGAGGGATCGAACCTAGGCTTCAGCCGCTGCCGTGGGAGGCCTAATCGGGTGGGAGGCCTAATCGGGAGCAATCTCTTGTACAACGTATTAATAAACACCTTACAATCATCCTACATCCAATTTTGTTAACACATTATCCATTATATTTAGTTTCTATCCATATGTTATATATATTTATCGATAAATTATTTTACAACGAAATATATATATATTTTTAAGGCAAACTAACAGGCGGGTCCATAAACACTAGCAACACCAGAGGAGTCGCAAGTGCGTTGCCAGCCTGTGTGTTGGGGTATGGGGGAAATGGGCGATGTGGATAGGAGAGAGAAGGGGGTGTGAGGAAGGGAGGGGAGAGGATAAGAAATGTCCTCTGGCGCTCTCACTGACAAAACGAAACGCAACAATGCTAGCACTGTTACTTCACGTCTGTTTTCTGTGAGAGGGTGGTACTACCCCGGACGAGCCGACTCATTCATGCTGAAACTAATAATGGTCTCAGCGTGGCTCTAGCACCTTGAAAAAATCTGTGTAAATATGTATAAAAATCGATTAAAAATAATTTTTCTCGAAATGACTACGCTATTGACACATCAAGGTCTTAACAGCTTCACCGGACTACACATTAAAAATAAATATAATATAAAATCTGGCTTGAAGGATCATGAAGGAAAATATGTTTTAGTGGCAAGTGATTTAGTAGGAAAAATGGTTATAATAAATAACCGGTAATGTTAAATAGAGAACAGTCGTGACAAGTTGCTCTTGGTTGATTGCGAACTGAAGTAATATAAATTATATGTAATACCTAAAGAGCAATCCTGTTCCGTCATCATCCGAACAAATACCATGAGTATTTCACAAATGACGACGATATGTGAACGTGAAAAGAGGGACACAGATATATAATTTATGTGCGTTAGAAACAAAAAGTATAATACACATACAGTTATTTATGTTGCATTTTAATTTACGATTTCATTGTCTTAGAGTAAAACACTTTGATTTATAATAAACGATTAGACAAAATTAAAATACCATATATATTTGTGTATACATTTATGTGAATCTTTTGTATATTTTAATATTTGATTCAAATCTCAGCTGATATTAAGCGATGATATGGAAAAGTAATATATTGTTTTCAGGTTTAAAATGGATAATGAAGCTTACAAATTTCTTTATATAATATCTTTTCGTTCCCCAAGATTAAGCTTATTATCTACACTTACTATATTAATACTATAAAGTGGTAAAGCTTAGTGTGATGTTGTACAGGGTAATTTCTAGATCTACTAAACTAATTTTGAAAATTCTTTTACCAATAGAAAGCCACTTTATTTGTGTGTGTTATAGGTTATATGGAAACCTGAAAAATACTTTTATGTGATAGTCGAGAAACGGTCAAACGAAAACATTTCTCACGAACGCTGCCTTAACGATGAGATATAGATTGAGTTCTAGAGAAAAGTTTTAGAACTTGATAATGCATATAAAAAGGTCACCGACAGCATATGTCTAAGTTTTATATTGAAGTCACAAAAAGTAGTTTTTTTTTTATAAATGATTACCGATCAACGAAGTAGTCTATAAGGAATTGTTATGTTGATATGGGTGGGTATAATGTAATGTTGTGTGAGCGCAGGAGCTACACGGCGAACGAGCGCGACACGGAGCTGCGCGGGTACGCGTGCGAGCGGGACAGGCGGCGCGACGAGCGGCACGGGTGCGAGCGGGACAGCACGAGCCCGCTGTACGCGTCGCCGCCGCGCTCCCCCATCAGCGACATCTGCAGCCCCACCAATCCACTCCTGCCCATAGGTATCTCATACTAACTACCTGAGTTTATGGCGGGATCTTAGCCTGTCATGTAGTGAATTTTATATTTTATTCATAATCTTGTGTTATTTGACTCTATATTTTGTACATTTGGTGGTGTTTTACGTAATATAAGTAAGTTTATTGTGCATAAGTGAATGTTAAATAATACCACGGAGCATGAAATTCTAAAATGCCACAAAAACTCCCTGGAAGGTTCTAACTAGGGATCCACCATCTTGTTAAATTATTGACTTACACGACGCTTGATATTGAAATGATCGTACGACGTTTGTAATATTATTGACTACGTGACAATGGCAGATTATTAATCTGAAAGATTGATTACCAAAAATAAAGTTAAAAAAGACTACCTTTCTTTGTATATATCTATCCAATACCTTTAAACGAGCAATTCTTGTATATTGGTATATATTCAGGATCTCGGAAACGGCGCCAGCGATTTCCTTGAAACTTAGTATGTAGGTAGTTTCGGGCACGATAAATCGATTTAGCTAGATTTCATTCATAGAAAACTTTTTCTTTAACTGAGAATTCACGCAATGAAAAAAATATAGCTAGAATATGAAGTGAATTTCGCCGCCGCTGTCAAAACAAAAATAGCTTAGGTGGAAATTTGTTGCTTCGATAATCCATGTAACCCCAGTTCAAACCCGAGTGTATATAATGTTTTTTTTTTGTATAAAATGATAATTTTGTTAGGCAAACCTAACAGTTTACTTTAATTTAAAAATACTTTTTAAAAAACCAAGCCACGCTCGGTCCTCCAGCTCCATTATTAAATGACAATATAGCTACAGAAGATACGTAGGAAAAGACGCTGTGGTTTTGTACAAAACATTAGTTAAACCCATGGGCCTATAGTTGATGGGAAGTTATTTATTTCCTTTTCTATAAATCAGCCGACATCACTTTATCGTTCAGAGATTTATTCATCATATCCGCTATTTCATCACCTACAGCTCTTGAACATTTTTTGATACCATTAAAGATTTGTCATTAGGCCCTGATGATGTAGTATCGTTGAAGTTAAACAACGCTTTTCTTACCAAGTCTCTTGCTATATGTGAACGATAATGATGTCTTGGATCGACTTCTCTCTTTGTGTATTCTATTAAACTGATTATGACATTAAATGTATCTTAAATTTATGTATATTAAAATGATAAACTAGATTGAGTTTCTTGTTGGTTCTTCTCGATGAGTGTGTTTTTGTTGAAACCGGTGGTAGTTTTGATGTTTATTAACGTCTTTTAAGACATAGATTGTATAAAGTAGTTTTGAATTTAATATTGATCGTGTGTAAATTGGACAGGTCCACAGCCTGTGGGAGTGAGTGTGAGTGTGGGTGGGGGTGGGGGGCTGCAGCCCGTGGTGACGGACACGCACTTCAACCGGGACACGCACATGCGGATAATATTAGGGCGTGACAGCAAGCCGCACCAGGACCGCAACGAGAGGTAACAAACACGATGCATTCATTCCATAATATACTCTAGTTCGGGCAACAGCGGTGGCGGGAACAGTTAGCCGAATCGCCAGTCCTCCGTCGGCCGAAAGGATCACTACGAGGGCGTACCTCGCGAGCCCTTTCCGTCGTCTCCTTCTGCCAAATAACATTCGCTCTGGAAGCCATTGCTCGCCAAGCCTGTGAGCGATCTGGTCTGATCACAGAAAACCGGCGTGAAGTAACAGTGCTTGCATTTTTGCGTTTCGTACGGTCAGTGAGGACGCCGGAGACCCGTCTCCCTGCCTCCAGCTCCCAGGGCAGGGAGCCGGCGAACGGTAAAACTGCCGCAGAGACCACGGTGCGGTACTCCTTGATCACCCTTTTCTTTTTCTTGTTTTGGTTCCGCAGAAGCACTTGCCAGTGCCAATATTTTCTTTCAATGGGCATTACAATACAATAATATTACAAGCGTCGTGTGATTATTTCAATATTCTAACAAGATGGTGGATCCCTTAGAACTTTCCAGGGAGTTTTTGTGGCATCTCAGAATTTCATGCTCCGTAGTATTATTTTCCATTCACTTCACTTATGCACAATAAACTAACTATATTACGTAAAACATCACCAAATTTACAAAATATAGAGTCAGATAACACAAGATTATGAATAAAATATAAATTCCACTACATAACAGCCTAAGATCCCGCCAAAAGCTCCCTTGATCACTCTCAGTGACACTATACGTCCCGCCTGGATAGTAAAAAAACCGTAATTACAAATCAGCAATACCTGCCGAGTTGAATTTTAAATCTAAAGCGGCTATACTGAACCAGCGGCCCGCCGGGTCTTTGTAGTTGGCTCACGAGATTATACTTTATCTGTCGACTGGCTTATTACTGAGACTGTTGATATTTGATCTTGTTTTATGGATTCTCTCACTGTTTGATGAGATGTAGTTATTTTATAAAGTTTTGAACCTAGATTAGTTTCTTAGGAACTCACGGCCGTTTTTAAAACGCGCGTTGAGATTAAATTATAGAAGTTGACGCACGTTTTAAAAGCCGCGTATACTGAACACACGTTATAGAAAAGTTTGTGTGTGGGTTGCCTTATTGTTAGTTGTTTTGTTGCGTGTAACTAACAAATAATCGTAGCTCTTGTTTTTTCAATAAGTTTTTTTTTGTTTGTTGTTTATTGTAAATATAAAATATTTGGAAATATAATGAATACTAAAAAAAAATTATGTTATTAAAAGAAATTTGTCCCTTTCTAACGCCCATTAGTTGCTATATAACTTGCATTTTCAATTTTTTTATATGTCTTTCAATTATGCTTGCCAATTTATATATACGTATTGTTGTATTTTATAGAAATACATTCTTTCATGATGAATAACTACGTCATGTTTTTTTTTAAATTATAAATTACAAATACTTTATAAGGTTATCCTTTTTTTTTTGGTATTATTTCTTTGAATGACGTTTTTACTTATAGACAGATTCAAAGGGTACTTTTGTGGGACACGACCCCCCCTCCCCTCCCCAAAATCTACTTCCTAACCTTAGTACTGGTTTCACGTTTTTTTATAGAAAAATCTAGAATTTAATACACAATGAGGTGATGTTAATTGGCTTAAAATGAAACCTATAAAAATGTATGTGAGGGTAGTTTAATATTCAAATGGACAATTACTACGATGCACGCAAATGATATTATGTATATATATATATATATATATATATATACAAATGATATATAGCGAAGTATGTGTATACGTAGCGAGGTGTGGACAGCGAAGAGTCGGCTTGCATACAACAGGCTTGTGGGAACTATCGGCAGAGCGAGAGGCAGGATATTTAAAAAAACGTGAGTGAGTGTGACAGATATATGACGCTTTGTTCCGTCGCCGCCGACACCATAGGTCGCTGTACTGTTTCCATGTTTAGGTAATTACTTAAATATTGAATACTATTTTGTTAGTTAATAATTTAAACGTACATATAAATTAATTTTTTTAGTGTTCGTTGTTTGTCCTGATTTGTCTTGGAAGCGATTGAACCGATTTGGATAAAAGTTTTACTAACAATTACAGGATTTTTCGTAGTATAAAATGCGAGGCTCAGTTTTCCATACACGTCCGTCGAGTTGAGGGTTGATAATTTTTACAGAAAGGTTACATTATTATAAGCACACACACAAAGTTTCAGTATGCGCAGATGCATAGTTTTTGAGAAAAAAATTATTGAAAATCAATTATTTTTGCAATATTTACGCAATTCCTACCACAGGTTATATACAATTATAGGCATTGAACGTTTCGTTTTTACTTGTTTTAAGATGTCATACGTTCGGTAACTAATTTATCATATATAAAATTTACAAAATAAATATATTTTGTACTCATTTTGATAGATTTTAATGTAGACTTATATTTTACAGTTTATGTGTAATAAATTACGATTGATAACAGAATTTGTATTAATTTATGCTCAGTATATTGTTTGTGGTGTAAAATGTCGTGTAAAATCGATGAAACGGAACGTAAAAAATGAACTACGCCATTTTAGTCAAGTGTCAGTGACGTCAGTGTCATTTGCGGTCGTCGAACGAACTTCGTATTGTATATTGGTAACTTGATGATTTTTTTAGCAAAATAACAGTTTTGTATTGTATCGGTTTGGTTAGGTTAGGTTAGACTTGCGATAAAGGAAACCGCGAGCCGACCTCGGTAGCGGTCGGTGAGCGCAGTCCATTATATGTATACGTAAGTACCAATTTCCTCAGAATCAAAAATTTAAAAAACTCGAAAAGGGGGTTTTTCGCAATTTTCCTTTTAAGGGGTGGTTAGTACCCTTCCTTCCCACCCCATTCCTACCCTCAATTCGACGGACGCCAATGGAAAGTCGTACCAAATGCGATGTTCTATAGAGGTTAATTAGCAACAATGAAATTTAACAGAAGTATTGTGAATCGATAATTTTCATACCATATAAATTTTTCTACAATAAAACTTACTCTAAGCTTGATTTCTGGAACCAGGAATCTATTTCGGCAGTTTATATCTTTTTTAATGGTGTATCTTAATGATACATAATAGAAGTGAAATTTTTATACTACAGGGAACAGTATATGATATACTAGCTGTGCCGACGGCTCCGTGTGGAAACTAATGTAAAAAAAATGTAACTAATAAAATCATCTGAATATATTAAGCCTATTTACTTATCTACTTTTCACTCGTAGTTACGTCGTCGTCATTAAAAATACAATTACTTTTGATACAGTGAATCAATTTTAATGAATTAGAAACTAAGTTATTCTCGAATATATGCTTTATGATTTTCGTGTGGTCTTATTATGAATACAGTACTTAGCAGTGATGTGTGCTCATAAATACAAATTTCTAAAAATGATTGAATTTTTTTTAATTACTTACAACAATATTTTTTCTGAAAAATCTAAAATGTTTACTTTTAAAACTTTGATAAAAAACTTTACTTTTACATCTTTTATTATGTGTGTAGAGTGAAGATGCTTACATTTTTTTTTTATCAAAAAATATGTATTTAACAAATGACAGATGTAACCGCAAGCAAATACCAATATGTTACACACGTTTCACTGTTTAGGAAATGGTACAGTGACCAGTGAGTGGGTCAAGTATGAGGTTTGATTGTTATCGAATATGATAAAATGTTTGCGTCTTTTCTATAAGATATTCTAGATTATTCGGTTTACCTATATACGCGACATCTATAGACGTACTGAGGATAGTAAAACGTTTCATCGTAGTCGGTAACTGTCAAAATGCATAATTTGTCTGACGGACTGGAATGAAGCTACGAGTGTGACTGCACGGCTGGTGATGGCTGATTCATTTCACTGATAGTATTCGTATCATTTCACCATCATCATAATCTTGATACACCTAAATATAGTAGAGATATAATATAAAGTTGCAAACAAATATATAATGCACCTGATGTCCATTTGTCTAGAATTCGTTACCTTCTAGGACTTCGGCTTCTTCTCGTTGTATTACCTATGATGCCGTTTATTTATTTCATAGTATGGTCAAATAGCACATGCTTTGATTGATTGTTCGTATTTGTCACCACGAGGTTCAATTTATGTTGACCAGTGATTCTAATATTAATCAGAAAAATTTGTAACTCTTTAGCATCACCCAGTGAGCTTGTTCAGTTGAATGAGGGTTACACATCCTACGGACGCCAGTTACATTAACCAATGAAGCAGTTCTCTTTTTCCTTTTTGATTCTATTTTTCCATAACCCACTTAATCCCTCCTAGTGATAATTAGTAACAGAATCAGTCGGGTTCTGTTAATGACTGTGACATCCCTAAGTTCTGAGGCGAGAATAATACTTTACAAAGTTTTAGAGAATTAGAGAGTTGCACGTGTTCCCCGGGTACTGCTAAAGAGTTACTAATTTTTGTCCGCTGCACTGCTCCATATAAAATGAACCTCGTAACGACAAATAGAGTAATCAACCAATCGACAATAATAACAGATGGATACTCTATTTAACCATACGATTAAATAAAAAATTTAGGTAAGAGGCCTATAGCCCTGCAGTGGGTCTCTTATAAGCTGATGTGATGAATTCTGAGGAATGACTTGCAAGTGATGCATGACAGGTTCTTACTGGCAGAAATGGGGGAGTTGGTAATCGAGTTTATTGTTATCACAAAAGTGTAGTTTTGTTCAATACACATGAATACATTATTATAGGTTATAATATTTTGGGTATATGTTTTACACCGAACTTGTATTGGATAATCTTGTTTAGTTTAGTTTTGACTTATGGTTCTGTATCCCTCAAGAAAGTCGAACGGTCTATGATTGAAAAGTGAAAGGAAAGGATGAAATTTCGTCACCACGTCTTTCTCACTATACCTAAAAACTAGTACATGTTGTAACTTTAGAATTATTGTTGTTAAATGTATTCTCAGTTTGTCCAAATTACTATCAGTACAGATTGAATTCATCCTTGTGGTTTAGACTTTGTCATATCATTTTCATGTTTGTGATATTTGAGATATGGGCTGCTTTTTCTAATCTACAACTGGCTTGTTTGGCGTTCTAAAACGTTTCGACCACGTGTCCACTAACCGCTGCTTTAATAATGCTTTTAACCTAATTTCATCAGGTAAGTCCAGGTCGCACTGCGAAAAAAAACCGCTCGAGTAAAAAGCCGCGCGTGAAAAATGTCGCAAAGTTTTTGTTTTACAAAATTTGCAAGATAAAAATTTGTCGTTTGATACATATACGTAATATAGTGTCAATGTAATCTTCGCGAGTATTTTACACGGTATCATGTTTTGTGATACATCAAATAACGATATAAATTCTTCTTTTACCTCGAAGTATTAGGCAAATCATTCTCTAGTTATTTAGGAAGGGCTAGGCTTTAGCAGGAATTGTCAAATATTGGATTATTTGTAAATTTCTATCGTACACTAGGGATAATATGGCCTTCGTAAAGCAACGATAGTGTTGTCTCGGTATAAGTGATACCAACATCTCCATACTATGATGATTAAAGTTCATCTTTATTTATATTCGCCATTCAGAAGGCGATGCCTACCATTTCTGTTATATTTTTTTGGCAAATTAGTTCTATTGCTCGCTCAGGGTATGCAGTTCTACCGAGAACTGACAAGAATCGTGATCTCGCAGTGCGGCCTTAAGTTTATTATGTAAGTTTAATTGACTATTAATGGTCGTATGTCAGCATCTAGCCACAAAATCTCGTCTAGTATGAATTTTAATTTAACAATGGAGTACACGCTACATTTAGATGTTCAGTCCCCATTTCTGATATCTTACGGTCAGATGCTGATATACATTTATAAGAATTGGGTGCGGTATTTATTTTTATATTAAAAAATATCAATGTATACTAGGACTTTTAGTAACAATATGTTTTCTTTTAGTAAGAGCAAACGGAACGGCATCGTGACTAACCCGGCCATGAGGCTCGTCGCTAACGTTAGAAATGGCCTCGGTGAGTTTTTATTCCTCTCCCAAATTTCTTTTACGTTCTCTGCTTCGAGCTATTAAATAATGCAGATTTAATGAGAGTTCACGTTTAGTAATTTTCAGGTGACGTTTTTTTTTTATATAAACAGACTAAAATTATTCATAATGATTGTTTCGCGTATTCATTTTTGCTATAGTGGACAAAGGCTGCCCATTGATATTGGAGATTTTTTTTTTCATTGCAATATTGTTCATAACTGATCGTTAATACACATACTAATGATACATCGTGTATAATTTTATGTTTTTAAATCAATAATTGTCATTACTTTTATCGACGATCCCTTCAGAATATGTATAAAGTTGATATTTCGTAATGTTTTACAGATAACGCGGCGGCAAATATACGTCGTACGGGAGTAGCGTTAGCGGCGAGCGCGAGTTCCGCCAACCCCGCCGTCAAGACGAACGCCTTCCAGTGGAGGAAAGAGACGCCGCTATAAGACTGCTAACGATTGAGAGCGGGACAGCTAATACTGCTTGCGGCATGTGAAACGTTTGAAGAAAAGGATGCCGATATAAGCTTTTTACGTTACCTTACGAGAGTGAGAGAGATAAAAGCAGCATACTTTACGCTTTCGAGTGGGACAAAGATATATCCGTGATATTGGAGTGAAAGAGACAGAACGCCGTAAGACTCGTTATGTTTGAGTGACTTTCCCCAATTTGGTCTGTTTGCTTTTATAGATAGAGGATAGCGTGTCGACTCATTTAATAGTAATTGTTCATCATACGTGAATGGTCGGTGCGTATCATATATTCATATTGCGAAGGCGCTATTTTCATTAGAACATAGACGTATCTGCGATCTCGCTCGCACTTTCATCAGCGTTATCTTTCGTCTCACTCGCTTTGTTTTTCTTTTGCTACGATAATATAATATATGTAAAAGTCGTGAAAGAGACAACTATATATCTACGTGGGGAGTGTGACAGAGACGGAGAGTAGTGTAATTAATATTGTTGTATTATATTATGTAAGAAGTAACGAAAATGAGAAACTTATATATTGAATATTTGGTGACAATTTTATCAGAATTGTGCTAGTCGTTTTCGTAAGTCGAAGGCAGCGAGTTTTTTCATCATTACGCCTATCGTAAAGGGGTGGGTAGATACTATTGTAGTTTGATAATTAACTATGGATTGTATAGGTACGTTGGGTTTAAAACAATCTCAAAATTATTTGAATTTTATGAATGAGGTTAAATATTTTACTACATTATTCTTTATTTGGATTTGAATCTACCCACCTTTTAGTAAGATTTCTTTGAATAATTTTCTAAACTTTTTTTTAGACGGATATGTTTTGACGTCAGTATTAATTTTGAACTTTGAAAAACGAATATATATAAATTATTTAAATCCTATCAATTCCATTTTGCATTTCTCGTCGATTGTTTATGTATACGATTTAACGGACGATTTACACTGGGAAGTTTGAACGCGGCGTTTTTAAAAACGCTCCGAGTTTTAAGTTACGGAAGTCTTGTTTTTTTTTTTGTTTTGACTTTTTACGGGCGGATGCGAATGTTAGGTTTCTGGACTTTTCACGACGATATTTTTTCATTTTCTTTGGTACTACATCTATTTTCTAGACGTTTAATATATGTATTTTTATTTATCCTTATTTGGTGTCGTCTAATTAGGTATAGTAATAGAGGCCTAATTTCATGTGAGTTGAATACAGGCTATAATGTAGTTAAAATATAATAAAGATTGCGTTCTGTGATGGTGAGACATAGTGACTCAGTTTGTTTACTTCACATCTATGGATCAGTTGGTACTTACTTTAACATTGGATCGGTTTTATGAAATGTTAGTTGTATGAACCGACATTTCTACCATCAGTTAGGTATTTTAAATCCTGGAATTTTCTAGAAGCTCGCATCCGCCTCATGTATGTTGAATAAAAAAAACACACACACGCGTAAACTATCAAACAAGCAGCTGATCTCAAAACGAACAAAGTTTAATATAGTTTTTTTATATGAATTTTAGATCATTTTTTATAACTAGTCTTAGATAATTAGGTATAATTTTGTATGAAACCTTTTTATTCGGTTATTCATCGAGATTATTGCCTCAAACGTTAAGCTAAATCAATTTTTTGTTGATCTAACAGTTTTTTTTTTTCGGATAAATTAAATCGAAACTGTGAATCAATGTTATGATATGTAGACTATATAATTCTCTTTAAAGTTCCTTATCAGTTAATTAAAACGTCATTAAAATAATTTCAGCTTGACTTGACAAAAACTCTATTTTGTTTTTTTTTTTATTATTATTTTAGAAATTATTTACAGAATTCTAATTGTGTCTAATTCTATAGATTTCTGATACTACGTTTGTACGACCCTTCGCTGTATTCTATACTTATTATTAAACTGACTCAAATATAACATTATAATAACAGGTTAATGATAAACCTAAAGTTTGTATGATGTAAGCTATGTTAGTGAAGCCGAATTCATTAGATATCGCCTCAGTACATCAGATTATATAACACATATATAGTTTCTTTTGAACAAAAAAAGAGTTACATGTTATTATAATCACGAGTAAAAATTTAACGAAATTGTCATTAAAAAAAAACTCCAAAAATGATTCATAAATTTAAATAAATAAATGATGTTCCCATCAGGTACTGAATTCTTTTTTTTTTCGAACTGACTACTTTATTGGCCTTGCCAGGCCTTTACAGTTACACCGGACTACTAAGGCGAGCGCTAAAAGCACTCGGCCGATTTTATTCAGGTAATAAGCTCAAGGATGCACGGCACACCTCGGCTTGGGCTGTTATGGTACTAAATTCATTATTTATGAAAATATAGCTAACTTTTAAGAGCTTAGCTTTATGGTACTGAATTCATTATGTATGAAAATATAGCTAACTTTTAAGAGCTTAGCTTTATGGTACTGAATTCATTATGTATGAAAATATAGCTAACTTTTAAGAGCTTAGCTTAGACGCATTGCTTCTAGAAGTTATGCTTTATGTAAATCGAAAAGAAAATGGTATTTTACGTTACTTTTTAGAAAAAAAGTGTACAATAAAATACCTCCTGGGGATTTGTGAAGTTGTAGAATTGTTAACGATTGATTGAAACTACCATATATATGTTAAATGAGGATAGATGACAAAGTATGTGTCAAATACTAATCTAGATAAAGATTTTTATAGCATGATTACTAGAACAGATCCATGTGGATATCGTCGTGACGACCTTTCCACTTATATTGAACTATGTCATAGTATATAGTGTTAAAAATATCAGTTGCTAGTGATCGCGGTGAGAAAAAAAACAATAATTTATATACATAAATCTTCCTCGTGAATTACTTTATCTAATGGTCAAAACTGCATGAAAATCAGTTAAGTAGGTTTCGAGTTTATCGCGAACATACACACAGACAGACATGGCAAAGAACTTTGTTTTATTTTATGTACTGATGTATATATGTCTGGAAATTAAAACGAGGTAGGATCTGTATTATTTAGGTAAGAAAACGGATTATAGTTTGTAGGTATAGCGTGAAATACTATAAAACAAAAAAAAAAAACTCATGTAGATATAGTTTTCATCAAAAAGTTATATGTAAACTAAACCAATAAGAAAAAAATTACATAAATCAATCAAAACATGAATTCAAATATCGTGTGAAGTATATTTTTTAATTACATAAAGTTACAAATACTCAGAATTCATCTCTGAAGTAATATTTATAAGAAAATAAATAATGTCGTCAACAATATTTAAAACGAATTAATACCGTGATTTAGGCCGAAACGTGAAATTTAATTCATATATTGTTACAGCGCCATCTATCCGTACATACATGTATTAAATCATAGTAATGAATTCAAGCAATACTATTCTTAAGAATAACTTGCATAGAATTCCATAAGACAGAAAAGAAAAATATTTAAAAAAGTTCTAATTATTATACATATATATTTAGTTGTATTTATTTTTTGTTCATTGTAGATAAATAAATATTATACTGAATTTTAGTAGATTGTATAATGAGGTAAACGATTGTGTAATCTTAGCGGTGGGTAATTGAAAGCCGCGTTTTTAAAAACGCAGCGGGTGCTGCGCTATGTATATGGTTCTTATCAGCAATAATAAAGTTGTGCGTTTGCTGGCAATTGATTTCGTTGTTCGGAGTTAAGCAGATGTAACATTATTTTTTTCCACTTATAGGTCAAACTTGAAGAAAAATAAAACGCTCTTACGAGTTATTTTTTTCAAAATGTTTAATATTTTATTATTAATAATAATATTTAATGGTACACGCGATCGGGGAAAATAGACTGTTTTATTAAAATTAACCTATATTTACATCAATTTAATCGACGCCATTGAGAGACTATCGCTACAAAAATATAATTCGTTTATCGTCGCCCTTTAGGGACCCTGTAGACGAGATAAGAAACGCAGCGTCAATATCCGTTCGAGAATATTTCAGACAGAATTTAAGACTGTGAGATCACTTTAAATAGTCGATGTTTGCCAATTTTATCGCTATTTATTTTCAAAAGATTTCTAATTAAATTTGGAAATTAAAGGAAAATGCGTTATAATATTGAACTGTCCTACTATATTATATATGGTTCCTTTCACCTTCCCTTTTATAATACCAAGCTTTACAAGTTATATTCCAGTCATTGTGTCTGCGAAAATAGGCACATGATAATGTACAAGGTTTTAGTAACAAATAACTCTAGTAAATACAAATGAAGTATTGTACGAAATAAACTCATTACGGTAAATAATGTAATAAGACCATATTATTAAAAAAAACATATGCTTTAAGAGACGCCATTATGAAAACAGGATACGGTGTTTTGAGGTTATTTCGATGAAAATTTCTATGACATTATTGAAGTTGTCCATTTCATTGAATTATAAAAAAATATATTTATCACCGCTCTTATTTTAGGATCTTTTTGCTAACTAGATATAAATGGTGTATGTAAACTTTTATCCACTTCAATTTGTGGTTGTCTGTTCCAGTTGATATGAAAAATGTTTTTTTTTTTTTTATTATAGAGGAAATTACGAACTATACTGTTATTCCGGAAATTCCCGACTAATGTTACTAGTTGTAAAATATTGTTACACTGGT
>JACEII010000102.1:937565-971742 GCA_014332785.1 Antheraea mylitta | reverse complement strand
GAAATTCCCGACTAATGTTACTAGTTGTAAAATATTGTTACACTGGTCAGGTTAGTCAATTAGGTTTATTTTTGGAATTATAGGTACCCAATTTCAGGATTATCCCAAAGCATCTTAGATTCAGGGAATGTATTTAGACAAAAATGGCCCAAATATTGGTCTATATCAATTATTTACAAGGGTATTAACTCTTTCTACAAATTGGTGAACATTGACAGTTTCAATTGACCAATTGGTCGTATCGGAATTATCGTTACGAAATCACGATTACTTATTTCATCGTTTATAGTTATTAACTATGCTTTGATTGAATTTTAATGCCTATTTTGTATTGCATAAAGGAGATTACATATTTTACATACATCATTATATTGTATTCGATCTGCCGAATAAATAAAACCAAACAATCTCCTGTTTATTCTAAAATACTTGACTGGTATATTTTTTTGTGTCATACTATTCGAGGCTATCATTATAGTTGAAAAAAATATATAAACTATGTACTAAATTGAACTGAACTATTATAGGTAAATAAATACTGCATGGGAAATTGATTTATAGAACTTTTTATTGACATCATATAACCTTCATAAATAATCTATGTAATAATAGTCAAATATAACAAAAAAAATGTATTTCTATATAAAAGTATAAATCTGTTGATATCAATTATGCTTTGTTTTTATTACACTGAAATCAATTCTTGCTTTATATCAAGTCAGTAAATTTTTTTACCGGGGTATTTATTTCTGAAGAGATTTTTTTTTCTAAACACGGACAAAGGTAGATGATATAACATTATTGATTTATCTTACGTCACAGATAAAAAATCTCTTGACGAAATAACGTTTTGGATACTATGTTATTTGTGTTTACATTGAATAATATTATTATGCGTCTGCTTTAAGTTGGCATATATTTAATTACTAGCCTCTTCTCGCGACTTCTTCTGTGTGGAATAGATACTTTGAGCTAACGCTAACACACAGTGGAAGCTCTCAAAAGAAAAAAAAACGAAACATTCTTTGTTGGTGGTCCGCTCCTATCGGTTTTAGCGTGATGTTAGTTTATAGCCTTTTTCGATAAATTAACACTGAAATATTTTTAACGCCAACAGTTTCTGAGATTAGCTGTTAAAGTCTCATAATATGAACTTCTTTTTCTTGTTTTGGCACCGCAGAAGCATTTGTCAGTGTCAATGTTTTGGTTCAATAGACGTTATAGTACAATAATATTAGAAGCGTCGTGTGACCATTTCAATATTCTAACAAGATGGTGGATCCCTTGTTAGAATCCCTTCTAGGGATTTTTCTGGCATCTCAGAATGTCATGCTTCGTGGTATTAATTTCCATCTACTTCACTTATGCACAATAAACTAACTATATTACGTAAAACACCACTAAATTTACATAATATAGAGTCAAATAACACAAGATTATGAATAAAATATAAAATCCACTAACATGACAGCATAAGATCCCGCCAAAAACTCATAATATGAACTTATTAATTTACAATGGACTCTTAATTGTAACGAACTTTGTGCTTTGTTATTATTTTTAATTTTAAGCGTTTACATTTGCGATACGTCTCTTGTAATACTTTATTAAAATTTGATGTTACTTACATATTAATAATAAAATTTACGCAGTTCACCTCAAAAATTTAAGAATTTATTCAAAACTATACAAGTATGATGCCAACTTGAAACAGTCAGTTAATAATTTACATCGTACAGCTGAATGGAGTAATGTATAGTCGCTTATATTGTAAAAAATATATAATAATATTTATTTATTTGTAGAGGGATGTGTTTGTGTGTCATGCCCTGAGTCTGGTGATTGTGATGTAGTAAACTATGATATATATAGATGAAATAAATTTGTACGAGTTATAACACAGTAGATGACGTGCGATGTATGTTGATTTGAAAGTATATATTGAAATATATATAATTTCTCTTAACTGCTGTTTTATTGAAATGTTTAATAAGCCCCTGGACTGTATATAACGATAAAATTTTAAGCTCCATACAAATGAATGTAGACTTCATGAGGCACAGGTCAATAAACTGTGCTAGCAGTATAAGCTTAAATAGGATATCGGGTTTATTACATTACAAAAATTTGAAAAATAACTAATTATACATAGTAATACATTGACAGAAAAACCCAAGATGTACAGTCTCGAATAAAAGTAGCATTCAAAACTGGCTACAAAAACGCCCCACTGTACATCCGTAGTTATGCGATAAACTTACGATTTAGTAAATTCAGTCTTACCTGAGTGATTTAAAGCTGTTTTTACAAAGACGTAAGCGACGCGAGACTATTTGAAATGTCTGCATAATTCAAAATTATGCACTCACTTTTATATGCCGGCTGTGAGACGTTATATGTGCATCTTGGGTTTTTGTATATCAATGTAGTAAAATCATAATTTTTATCTAAAATGTATTTTTTAATTAGTTTTTGTACTAACTTTCTTTACTTAACCATGAAATTTATAATTTACGATGTCGTCAAATAAAAAAAATTAAAACATTCGCCATTTCGAGATCTGTGTTTTAAAAATCAGCCGAAGGGTTAAGGGGAGATCACCAGATTGTCTGCGAAGGAAATCAGAAGTCCAAAGGTCTAAGATTATGTAGCTATTTGAACGAATACAATATCACAATAAATTCAGTTTAGCTTCTGCCCGCGGCTTCGCTTGTGATTATGTAGATTTGACCTTTAGGGGTTTTTTCTATCTCGGTAATAGTGTGTTTTATATGCATAGAATGTGTATGTAAAATTCACGATTATTTATTGAGAAATTAAGGCATGTAAGCATAACAAATAAAGAAGTTAGCATTTATAATGATAGGAGTATATGGAGCTTCGACAGAGCTTTTGAATAAATGTAACAAAATGTTCCTATCATGAATTTAACCTTTATCTATCACCTTTGATATACGAGTGATATATGTATGTATTCAGGATCTCGGAAACGGCGTTATCTATTTTCGTGAAACTTAGTATGTAGGTAGTTTCGAGGACGATAAATCGATCTAGCTTAATCGACAATAAATCGATTTTATTCATAGATAACTTTTTTAACTCTTCAGGCAATGAAAAAAATATAGTTAGTATATAAAGGTAAATTTCCTCGGCGCTGTCAAAACAAAAATAGCTCAGATGGAAATCGGTTGCTTCGAAAATCCGTGTTCCCCCAGTTCGAATCCGAGTGACAGCAAAAGAGATTTATTTTTTTGTAAGAAAAAAATAATAATTTTATAAGGCAAACCTAATAGTTTATTTTGATTTAAAATGTTTTTTAAAGAACCGAGCTAGGCTCGGTCGCCCGGGTTCTTAAAATAAAGGCAGAAAGGAAACCACTTGAGTTTTTGAAGTGAAACTTCTAATGCGACTTCCAGCAAGGTTGCGTTCATTGCTTAACGCCACCATGAAGGGGTTATGAAAGCACTGTTTGAAGAGGAACTTCTTATGCGACTTTTTATATCATAGGAGGTAAATGAACAGGTGTGTCACCTGATGTTAAGGGATTACCATCGTCCATAGACACAATACCAGGAAAGTCGCAAGTGCGTTGCCAGCCTGTGTTTGGGTAAAGAGGGGGGGGGGGGGAGGAAAGAGGAGAAGGGGAAGGTGAGGAGAGGAGGGCTTCTGGCGTTCTCACTGACTGAACGAAACACAACAATACATGCACTGTTACTTCACGTCGGTTTTCTGTGAGAGGGTGGTAGTGCCCTGGGCGAGATGACCCATTCATATTGAAGCCAGTAATAGCTTCAGCGTGGCTCTATCACTTACAAAACGAAGTTCTAACAAGGTTGCGTTAAACGTTTAACGCTAGAAACAATATGATTTCACTAAAAATCAATTTCTACCCCTTCCTATTTTTAATCGACGAAAAAAACGGAGGAGGTTCTCAATTCGACGCGTATATACATTTTTTTTTATGTATAATCACGCATAATTTTTTACAATATAGTCCAATTTTCAAAAATCTTTTTATATTGGAAAGGGTATATACTCCAAAGATAGTCCCAATAAATTCAAAAAAAATTCCAACCATACGGGTATGAAAATAGAGAATGATTGATTGTTCACTCACTGTTTATATCTAAGACCGCGCATAACTTTTGACAGAATAGTCCGACTAGGACTGTTGATATTTTTAAAAATATCGGTTTTTCGATATATCGGCTATGTTAAAAAAATGTAATTCAGCTTAACATTGATTTACAGTTTTTAATCCAGTATATTTGTATAGTTTATACTATATATGTTTTAAAATATAACAGTACAGTTTTAAGAGCCACTTGCACAAACGTCATTCAATCATATTGATAATCGTCATCATTATTGTTTTATCTAAATCTTATCTTAATACCTTTAAATGAGCTATTCTTGTATATTTTTATATTTGTATATATTCAGGATCTCGGCAACGGCGTCATCTATTTCCGTGAAACTTAATACGTAGGTAGTTTCGGGGACGATAAATCGATCTAGCTAGATTTTATTTATAGAAGAAAAAATTTACTTGGTTTTCAGGCAATGAAAACCTATAGCTAGAATATAAACGTAAATTTCGCCGCCGCTGTTAAAACAAAAATAGCTCAGATCGATCTGATCTGTTGCATCGAAAATCCGTGTAACCCCAGTTCGAATCCGAGTGACACCAAAAGAAATATCTTTCTCTTTTTTTTGGTAACAAAATGCTAATTTTGTGAGGCAAACCTAACAGTTTATCTTAATTTAAATATGTTTTTTGAAGAACCGTGCTAGGCTCGGTCGCCCAGGTACTAAGATAATTATATGTACCAATATTTTTCAGTCCATCAGTTACCAAGTTTTTTAAATAGTGGTAGTCTACTAGTTTCACTAGTAGAATAACATTTCGATGTCTGCTGTATCGAACCCCGGTGTGTAATAATGAATTTTACAAAATTCGCGTACACTTACTAATTTAAATTGGTAACAGTATCGTCTGACGGTCAAGGAAAGCCCCGTGAGAAAACCTGAGCCTGAGAAATGTTCTGGTAATATTACTATATGTGAGAAAACGTACAATTGTGGTTTTCTCAGAGTTTGAAATTGCCAATACGCCATGGGCTAGTGTGGTGATTATGTCCATACCTTCTTTCAGGAAAAGGTCTGTAGCCCTGCAGTGGCTCTTTTACTGGCTGATGGTAATGAATATTTTTCAGCAAGAGATTTTTGAAATACTATTTACTTCATATGTTCAGCTGTTTCACTAGGTACTCCGATTACTACTAGCCTGCTTCATATTCATTAATCCAAAACGTGGCAGCGTAGAAAATAACGGAAGGAATAGGATAAATGCAGGATGCACGAAATGGAGAAAGATGTTTAGGTTATGCGATCCACGAATGCCCTTGTAACTCACGGGGGAGGCGTATAAAATGGTTATGTTACAAAAGAAACGGATGGGAAAAACTGTACGCGGCAGAGCTGCGATTGTTAAGATGTATGGTGTAACTAGAAGTGATAGAATAAAAACGTATCAGATAAAATTTGAAAACATCACCAGTGACAGAGAAGTTGAGAAATAATGGTTAGCATGATACAGGCATGTTATAAAGAGAGATGAAAGACTTTTAACTAGAATAGTTTTTAGTATGAAAATGAATAGAGATAAAAGTAGAGGAAACCGAAAAAAGTATGGATAAAGTATGTAAAAATAACATATGTAATAGGTGTGAATTCTGAGATTATATCTGACTGAGGAGACTGGAAAAGAAAAACATAATGTATCGATTCAACCTAGGTGAAATAAAGCTAAGAAAATGAGTATGAATAAAAAAAATATCGACCGCCGATATCCAAATTATAATATCAAAATATCGATATATCGCCCAAAAAATATTACTAAAAAATATCGATATTTTAAGATAAAAATATAGATATTTCGATATATCGATATTTTATCAACAGTCTTAAGTCCGACTTTAACTATTATTCTTTGATTTGAAAGAGTATACTCCGAAGTTGGTCCCATATACATTTTGACATGAAAAAACAACCCCAAGGGTAGGAAAACAGGGGATGATTTATAATCCAGTCTCTGGATTGTGTATTACAAATGAATTAAGCATGTAATAATTAATAGATTATAGTCACAAAAAATTATAAAATAAAAACTTTTTAACAAAAAATTAAACCGCCGAAAAAACTCAAAAGCAAAAAATAATAAACCATTTACTATTAACTTTAATAACTGTATAATCGTTTTATTGTTACCACGAGCTGGCACATAAGGTTGCCATAGCAATAAGAAAATAGAAAAAGTGTGACATACAACAAGGGAATAAAAAGAATATCCTGAAATAATTTCGAGTATTTTATTAAAAGTACAAAAGTATCGCCGATAGATTGATTGTGAATCGTACATTTGGTCCTTCGGAGCTGGATTATATATCGGCAGGCGAATAAAATTGATACTTTTGTCTTGGGTGGAACTCGAAACGGTGGAGCGTTGCGGTAGCGTATTCGCATTCAGGAGCACTGGTGTAAGGTGTAAGGTCACCGGTAGGAGGTTGCAGACAGTTTCCAGAGTGAGTTGTTGAAATACAATTGATGTGGTAGACGGAGCCGGGAGATGTTGGTGTCCGTTCGTGTGAGCTATTCGGTGCATGAAGTAGAAAAACTGAGGCACGGCCGGAAGTAGTCATCAGAAAAATTGGACATAGTGGCGTCACAATACATGAAGTGAAGTGCTAGATTGTGAAAGCAGTGTATAATTTACGTTAAATGTAGTAGTGTAAACGGACAACTAACAGGTTATTGAAACTTATTACGTATAAAGAACTGTGGTGTGAGTTTCTAAGATAGATTAGATATTATGATTAATTTGGGCTTGTTAAAATTTGATAAAACCGTAATATTTTCTTTAGTTGTTGCATATTTTACTCGGTAATATTTGTGTGTATTGTACTTTTGTAATTTGTGTCACTTACGTCAAATTTTATATAAATATTCATTTGTTATAACCATGGAGGCGCTACTGAATTTCCAGTTAGATTTAAGTTCGAGAATTAAAAAGGCTTATACAAATTATAAGAAAAGTTCTAAAGAAAGGTTAACGGTAAAAGGTTATACTGATGCGCGTATGGATTCTTTGGAACAGTTATGGTTAGAGTTTTTATCGGGTCATAAAGAGAGTATGCGTAATTACAGTCCACGCGAGCTAAAAGATACAAATTATTTGACAGATGATTTATATAGTACAACTGAAGAAATATATATCGATTATAAGTGTGAATTAAAACAGGTTTTGGAGAAATTCAGTAGTGACCACCAAACAATGTCAACTATTAAGTGTGCTCAAGTTAAATTACCTAAAATAAACATTCCAACATTTTCGGGCAAATATTCGGAGTGGTCTACGTTTCGGGATTTATTTCTATCACTGGTGCATACTAATGATAGTTTGGTTGACGTTCAGAAACTGCATTATCTTAAGGATTATTTAACGGGAGAACGAGCAGTTACTTAGATACATACCGATTGTAGATACTAATTATAATAGATGTTGGAATATATTGGAGGAACGATATAATAATAAGCGATATATATGTCATCACATTTTACAAAGGTTGTTGGGTCAAAGGAACATTGTAAATGAGTCTGCTAGTAGCTTAAAAGCATTAATAGATACCACAAATGATTGTTTACATGCGTTATCTAATATTGATGTAGATATAAAAGGTTGGGATGTTATGATCATACACATATTAACGTCGAAGCTGGACCCAGAATCCAGAAGACAATGGGAATTTAATGTTAATCAAGGTAGTTCATTAGATGAACTTCCTTCATATAAACAGTTTGAGGAGTTTATAACAAATCGTTATCGGGCTATTGAATTCCTGGAATCTGGATCCACTACAAAACGAGGTCAGACTTCTGAGGATTATGTAAAGAGAACGTTACATGTAGCAAGTATCAGTTGTGAGTTTTGCTCAGAAGAACATAGGCTTGGTTTTTGTAAAGGATTTGCTAAGGAAACCGTTGACTCTCGACGTAAATTTGTAGGAACTAACGGCTTATGTTTCATTTGCTTGGGAAAAGGTCACGTGGCTAAATATTGTCGGTATAAAGGGCGATGCAAAGTTTGTGGAAGGAAACATAATTCCCTCTTACACCCACAGGGCAATGTGACAAATGTTGACGTTGACAATAACAATGGGTCAAGTGATAAAACTTCTGCTGAAGATATAGTCCCAAACACCAAAGATACATTAATTTCATGTTTAACGACTGGAGAGGTATATAGTCATCAGTTGTTGCCTACTGCTTTGGTCATGGCTAAATCGAAAAGAATAAGGTATCCGGTACGCGCATTGTTGGATCAAGGGTCACAATCTTGCTTCATAACGGAGGAACTTGTTGAGCTGCTAGGGTTGAGAAAATATCCTGTAAAAGGACAGATCTCAGGGTTAGGTGCACAAGCGTCGACATGTAAGGCGAAGGTCGTAATAGAAGTAGAGTCACGTGTCGATCCAAGCTTCAAGATCAAAACTGAGGCATATGTGTTGAAAACAATTACTGGTCTATTGCCAGCGTGCAAGATCGAGAGCATGGAGTTGCCAAAGATTACAACGCTGACTCTTGCAGATCCTGGGTATAGTACTCCAGGTAAAATAGATTTACTCTTGGGAGCCGGTGTTTATGGTAAAATAATACAGTCTGGAGTGAAAAGGGGTCCAATTGGATCACCATTGGCACAAGCTTCGGCTCTTGGTTGGGTTTTATTTGGAGATATCAGAACCACAAACAAATCTTGTCTGATAAAGGCATCTCATTGCCGTACGGACAATAATGAACTTCTGAAAAAATGCTGTGATTTTGTGTCAGAAGCAGAGTTACCGAGACAAAGTTCTGAAAGAAGAAGAAATAGAATGTAAGCACATCTCTTCTATTGTAAGTTATTCTAATAGCTTGTTAACAGAATGGCAAACTATAGCAAAGGAGGTACAATTATACCAGGAAAGTGACGAATCACTAACTGAAGCTAAAATTTGAATTTGAAAAGGTTAAGGAATAGTGAACATTGGGTGTTGAAATTTGAACAGACCATCTGGTTACTTGCTCAGTTCAAATTTGTGAATTGATGAAATTTAGAGTTTTGAGATGGTGGCAATATATATTGCAGGGTTTATAGTGACATTGGTCACAGGAATATTTTATCAAAATTTACCACATATGTAGATTGAGAGATTGAGACATTGTGGTAGTAAGAGAGGATGGTTTCCCTACATTCACGTGGTTGATTGGGAATAACAGAGCTTTTCCGGGTTTGGATAGTATAAGTTCTGTAGTAACTTCAAAGATTAAAAACAGATTTCTTAAGGGACCCATTGAAAGTAATGCTCAGAAGAGTCCACAGATTTCATTAGAAAACATTATATAATGTAATTTTAGTTAAGGGTTTCGATGTTTATATTGTTTTGTTTTTTAAGTGGCTATCTAATGTTACGGTGGGCGGAATAATAAAGAACATTGATTGTTCTTGGTGGGCGGTATGTATAATCGTTTTATTGTTACCACGAGCTGGCACATAAGGTTGCCATAGCAATAAGAAAATAAAAAAGTGTGACATACAACAAGGGAATAAAAAGAATATTGCTCCTGAAATAATTTCGAGTATTTTATTAAAAGTACAAAAGTATCGCCGATAGATTGATTGTGAATCGTACAATAACTACGTTCTTAATGTAAGTATACCTCAATGATTTTGAGTCGGTGCCAAATAATCAATGAACTAAATTACTTTAAATTCAAACATAACCAAATCAAATTAAAAATGCAATGTGCAATCTCCAGCGGTAACGTGTGTGCCCGTTCGGGTTGTTGTCTCGCTGACATTAACTTATTATATATATGCTTTACGTAATTAATTCATTTGCTTGTTTGCCGCCGACTTAAAATCAATTAGGTATACTTACATTAGTTTAAGAACTTAGTTATTAAGATTAATAAAGTAAAAGGTTTATTATTTTTTGCTTTTCAGTTTTTTTATTTCCACATTACGAAGTTTCACTTCTTCCGCGAGGAGGGACTCCACGCGTTACTTTTTTGCTTAAAAGATATTCTTGCGTTGACTACACTTGACAGTAAATAAAAAGCCTTTTTTACATTTTACTACTAGGCAACATTTAACTCATAACCGGTTCTCTTATGTCATAGGAGGTAAACATCTCACCTACCGTTAAGTGATTGTCGCCGGCCATAGACACTAGCAACACCAGGGGAGGTGCGAGTGCGTTGCCAACCTGTGTTTAGGGGTAGGGGGATGGGTGGAAAGGGGGGAAGGGAGACCTCCGGCGTTCTCACTGACCGAACGAAACGCAACAATGGAAGCAATGTTACTTCACGTCGGTTTTTCTGTGTGTCGGGCGGTAGTACCCGGACGAGATGACCCATTGATGCTGAAACCAGTAATAGCTTCAGCGTGACTCTACCACTTATAGAAGCTACTGTTATGTGTCCATCATTTTATCTCTATCGATATTATTTTGTAGAGCAAGGGTTTTGTATGAGTGCACAATGTTATAATACAATGCCCTGAAGAGGTATAAATGTTGAGCGCCAATTTAGTGGGAGTTCGTGTGTATAATAACTCAATCATATTCATGCTTTTTACACTTTTACGGACATTGTGTGAGAGTTAATAGAAAACATGAAAAAGTAACCTTACTAGCCTAGTATTTTATATGATATATTGTACTTATTTATTTATTTTAGGGTCGTCAACATGACAATACACTAGTAAATATATAAAAAGTAGGACTATTGTGATTCAATTATAAATGTAGTCATATTTAGAGACAACCACGGCATGCTCCAACACTTAATTAAATATTCATAAAAGTAAACATTTAACTATTTTACATATTTAAAGATTTGACATAATAATACAAAAACAAAGAAATTGAATCAGAAAAAGTAATAAAATACTGAAATTAATTGATATCATATTTTAATATTAGGAATATAACAAAGTAACAGAAAGAGAGACAGAGAAAAAAAAAATAAGAGAGAAATACTGAACCAATTAAAGCTGTACCTAGATCTGTTATATAATCAACTCCTTGCAAAATATTTTCTTCTATCCTATAAACACATTGTGAGTTGGAGTTATCTCTAGTAAATCTTATATAATAACATTCATTAATATTAAGTTTCATTTTATTTATATAACACCATTGTACTACACGGTTTAAGTCTTCTTCAAGCAAAATCGTTTCTTCGGGCGTATAAATTGATTTAGCTATTTTAAGATCATCAGCGTAAAGATAGAAATCAGAATATTTAAAACAAGATGTAATATCATTTATAAATATATTAAATAGAATTGGACCCAGGTGAGAACCCTGAGGGACTCCTGAATAGATGGAGAATAGAGAAAATGAAAATCCATGTGCTACCAGCATGGATTTACGGCCTTTTAAATATGATTCAAACCAATTCAGTAAATTTCCAGTAATACCCATAGAAGATAATTTTAATAACAGTATTTCATGATCCACCGAATCGAACGCTTTGGAGAAATCTGTGTATATAACATCTACAGGGATGTGATTATCTACAGAGTTAACCAGACCGTGATGATAAAGAAACAGATTCGTCAACGTAGATCTAGATTTCATAAAACCATGTTGATTCTCTGTAATAATTGATTTGACATGCCAGAAATTAATGGGATATAAAAGAGATCCGAACTGTTTACTAAAGACTGGTAATATTGATATTGGTCTATAATTATATAATAATTATGTATTACATATTATTTATATAATCTATATAGTTTGCTATAGTTATAATAATATAATTATTTCATATATAATATAAAATTATTATTATTTTAGTATGTTTTTAAACATCTCTGCTACTAAGGCTTTTCCTAAGTAGCAGGAGTTATCTTCAGCAGAAGTGGCCAATCAGCTGGAGTTCCATGCTCCACGGAGAGAAACCGTCGAACAATCCTAGCATTATCGAGCAGGATGGCACGTTGGAGATTTGCCATTGTTGAGCTTCCTCGTAATCCCAGTCTTCTCAGATGTTTATCAAGATGAACTAGGATCCACCCGTTAACGGATATTATTACTGGGACTATTTCCGTGGATGTCACTCTTCACATCTCCGTAACCTCGTGAGCCAAATCAAGATATTTCGTTTGCTTATCTGCTCCGGCTTTGACGAGGTTTTCATCAAAGGGGATACTGACATCAACGAGAAATACCTTTGATTGCGTGCGATCTGTTGATACTATATCGGGCTTATTTGCTGCAATGGTTCTATTTTCAAGCACAGGTTCTGGAGTGTTCTGATAGTATGGGAATCTGCGTTCTATGAGTTCGTACTTCAAAGCCAGTTCCTGGTGTAATATTTTAGCTGCCTGGTTATGTCTGTGCAGATACTCAGTATTGGCAAGCATCGAACAGCCAGATGTTATATGCCTAAGGGTTTCTCCCGGGTGGTGGCACAGGCGGCAAAGATGAATGATACCATTCTTCAAAATATATTTACGGTTGTTACTTGTCTTAATAACCTGATCCTGTATTGCACATAAAAATCATTCGGTTTCGCTATACAGATCTCTGAAGCGCAGCCAGTGTACGGAGGCTCTTCCATCGATGTGCTGCTCATGTAAAGCCTTGAAAAAGCGTCCATGTAACTCTTTCGTTTTCCATACGGATTCGTGATCGCAAGCGGTCAATACAGGCGGTGCGTTCCATTGCTCATCGGCCAAAGATAGGGGGGAGAGTCTGTTGTCCCATTTAATAACCTCTGAATGAATTGGGCTCTCAGTCATCGAACAAAAGAAGCTTCTGAGGTTACAAATTTCACAATTATGTATCGTTTTAGCGTTAAGAAGGCCACGCTCTCCGCGCTTGCGCTGGATATACATCCTCATCACCGATGATCTTGGATGGTGTATTCTGTATGTTGTGATTGTCGTGCGGACTTTTCTATCTAGAGCATCTAGTTCAGTTAGGGTCCATTTGAGCAATCCAAATGTATATGTTAGAACTGGCATGACCCAGCTGTTGTATGCACGAATTTTGTTCGCACCAGATAAGTAACTTTTTAGGATTGTTGTAAGACGCTCAACTTCTCAGTAACTGCCTGTTTTACATCCACTCCCATTACTCCTATATCTTGCGCTATGCCCAGATAGCGATAAGTTTCAAATTCAGTTAGAGTACTTATATCTATATTATTATAGTTAGTATGATCGGTTTGCACCACTTTCCCCCCCTCCACATGAAGCTTCGCACACTTGCTCCATGTTAATAGATTCACTAAAATCGCGAGTGATTTGTAATAACTCTTCCAATCGTATTGAATTTGGAGCTAACAATTTTAAGCCATCCATGTAGAGAAGATGGAACATACAATGACCTCCTCTCTGTAACTGGAAACCTATACCCATATATAATACAATATTTTTATTATATACATAGGTTTTTAGTACGTTTTTTTAACATTATTTTTGGCAATCAATCTTTCAGATTATTATTGTCATTGTTGCGTAGTCAATAATATTACAAGCGTCGTACGATCACATCAATATTGCGTCGTGTGAGTCAATTTCCTAACAAGATGGTGGATCCCTTGTTAGAAGTTTCCAGGGAGCTTTTGTGGCATCGGAGAATTTTATGCTTCTTGGTATTATTTTCCATTCACTTCACTTATGCACAATAAACTAACGATATTACGTAAAACACCACCAAATTTACAAAATATACAGTCAAATAACACAAGATTATGAATAAAATATAAAATCCAGTACATGACAGACTGAAATCCCGCCAAAAACTCGATATTGTAAGTTAGTTTTGTTTTTCTCGAATTGACTACGATAGCAATGTCTTAACAGCTTCACCGGACTACTAAGGCGAGCGCTTAAGGCACTCAGCCGATTTTAATTTGGCAACCAGCTCAAGGTTGTACGTTAGGTAGAACTATTCAGAATGTTTAGATTTATTTTTTCTATTCGTCATTAGATGTCACTAAGCGTACCTTTTCATTTCTTATATCTAATGTAACTGACCGAGCAAACATAGTATGAACTATTAAATAGTTTTGAGCGCGTTAGGTGAATCATCTTGATGATTGTCATCGTCTACCATCGTAATTTCTCATATAATTACTTGAATATGAATATAAGTGATAAGAAAATTTAGTTCCAAGAGATTTTAAACCATTCTAAATAATTAATATTTACATACAACCTATTTTAATTCATATTTTCTCTTTATAACTTGAGAATTTTCAACAATAACCTGTATGTCTCGAACAAAAAATTAATAAATGTACTGATATATGTTCGAGTCCTTGCAACGAAGTCGCAGCTTTCGGTGAAGGAAAACAACATGAAGACACCACAACATAGTGGTAATGCTTTTTCAAAGTCTTTCTTAAATTGAAAATCTGTCAAGCACCTGTTGGTATGTACTGGCTGCTACATTTGAGAATTTCAGTTTAGGTTTAATGTATTTACCATCTCAGGCCACATTATTTAACATCAAATAAGATTGAAGTCAAGCGCTTAAACGTATAAAATTTTAAAACATGCTTATAATATAGTACATTGTATAGTTGTAGGTGATAGTCACGCTGCAGCTATTATTTGTTTGAGCATGAATGGGTCGGCTCGTCTGGGGTAGCATCACCCTCTCACAGTAAACCGACGTGGAGTGACAGTGCTTGCTTTGTTGCATTTCGTTCGGTCAGTGAGAGCGTCGGAGACCCATTTTCCCTCTCCTCTCCTCTCCCTTCCCCCCTCCTGTTGTCTTCATTCCTCCAAACACAGGCTGGCAACGCACTTGCGACTCCTCTGGGATTGCTTGTGTCTATGGACGGCGGCTTAACAACAGGTGACCCGCCTGTTCGTTTGCGTCCCATATGATATTAAAAAAAACATACCCGAGTCCTTGATCACGACTGACAAAGATGCATAATATGTAAATAATTAAATTCAATCACGCATAGTAAACAAGACAAACATATAAATTAAAACCTTACACAAGAGATGAAAAGAAACAACTTAATGTGTCTGGCATAATCTTTCTTTTAACCAATGTTATTTTTATTGTCTCCTGTATTTTTTAAATTAAATCATGATTGAAACATTGAGTTATATCAAATAAAATCTTTTGTTTTGTAATAATTCCAAGCATTCAAACATGGTGTCGTGTTACAGCGCACGACGCGTGCTGCCTGCCTCAAAAACCTACCTAATTGTCGTGTAATCGCGTATCGGACAAAAAACAACTTATTTGTAATTTGATACCGGTAGGGGTTACGCCGACGATCGCGTAACAATTTTCATTTTATTTATTTTTACTAGCTTACAACCGCGGCTTCGTCTGAACTGAACAGTATAATTTATGTACCTAAAGAAGAAAGAACATAACCACTACACTATTTGCTCGACTTGTTCACGCCTAGAAAATACACGTCGCTGAATGCATGCCGTGTTTATAATAATGCTAATTTCTTAAAACTTTAATAATATTACATTAAATGAAGCCATTCGGGTTTATTTTTAGGTAAAGGCAAATTGTTTAAGAGTTTAACAAAGTGTCTATGTCTGTAGATAGATCTTTCATGATTTAAATACTAGGAAATCGATTATGTAGCTACTACTACTAGTTAGTTATCGATTATGTAGTTCGGGTCACCAGATTAGGCACCCCTCGGCAGCGGCTCAAGTCTAGGTTCGATCCCTCGGCAGGGAGCCCTTGAGTGAGTTACTTGCGCGATACGGTGACACAAAAATTTACATCATTGCTACAACGCTACACGATCACCCCCACACACATGCACGCCTACACGCTTACACATGGAAGTGGAAGGGTTTTATTTTTTTCCCTTATCGAACTGAAAAAACTCTAATTTTCCGATAAAAAAATATATGGAGGGGTTGTTGAGGCGTGTATGCTTGGTACACATATGCGTCTCAACAACTCAAACATGTATGAATAGTTAGCTAGGTTAGCTAAGATAGGTCGCGAGTTTGCATGTAACAGGCAACAGCCAAGCCGAGGTGTGCCGTGCACCCTTGAGCTAGTTGCCCAAATAAAATCGGCGGAGTGCCTTAAGCGCTCGCCTTAGTAGTTTGGTGAAGCTGTTAAGACCTTGCTAGGTGAATAGCGTAGTCAGTTCGAAAAAAAAAAAGATTCGGGTCGTAGTTCGTGTAAAAGATTTCATATCATAGAGATATTAATAATGTAATTCTATAAAAAATTCAATAAAAATATGTTACCATCTTCATAGTAAGTTTTTTTTATAACAAACAACAAATACAAAAGAGTTAAACAGCGTTAAAACGGTATTGTTACCGAGTGGTTAGTTCCGGCAAGTGCCGCGTGGCGCGCGCGTGTCCCGTCTCAAATTGCTCGAGGGTACTCCGACGTCTGGGCCCTTTGTTGTCGCATCCTGGCGTTTGAGAAGTCCTTAGCTCGAGTCTTGACGTGGCGACGTGCTTAACTAAGAAACCGTAAATCAACTTGTTAAAATATACTGCACTAACAACAGCTCCGGACTTCGTCCGCTATAAATCAAATAGTTAAAAAAAAGTCAAGACATAAGGACTGCCAACGGAAGTGAAAACTCATAACAATAAAATAACAGCATTGAATGCTTAAATCATTTATCAGAATTATTTAAATTTCATAATTTTTAAATTGAAATTATTATCATTTAATCTGGTTTTCTCGTGTCAATACACACGCACGCTGATAATGAATCCTTTTTGATACAATTTACTAATGGATCAAATTTATGATAGACTATACAAGCTCAGTACGTAATACGCTAATATATGTCAATATATAAAAACCCAAGACGCACAGTCTCGAATATAAGTAGTTTGTAGTCCGGTGAAGCTGTTAAAACATTGCTAGATCAATAGCGTAGTTAGATCGAATATAAATATATAAGTAACGCTCAAAACCGGCTGCAAAAACTCTCCAAAATACATACGCGGTAACTTATGATTTTGCAAATTGAAACTTGAATGATATAAAGTTGTTTTTACTAGGACACAAGGCGTGACTATCTGAAATGTCTGCATAAGCCTAAATTATGCACTCATTTTTGGGTACCGAATGTGATACGTTATGTGTGCATCTTGGGTTTTTGTATATCAATGTTAATACCTCACGAGCATGTCGAGGTCATAGGTGACGAGAGCCTATAAGTTTTCCTCTACCGAATAATATATTTTTTCTAAAAGTTCAACGCGGGTAATCAAGTCTTCACTTCAAAAAATATACTCTAGCGCCATGTAGTGATGAGATACAGTAAAATTAATCGGATGACACCCTTATCCATGTACATATTTGGCATCTTCTGGCTAAAATACTTTAATTAATAGAAAGGTCCTGTACAATATTTATTTATATCATAGGTACCCGCGACTTCGTTTGCTTAGTTTATTGTAATATATTAACAATACAATTAATGTACCTGCAAAGAAAACATATATTTAGGTAAATATTCAAATCAAAATCAAAAATACTTTATTCAGTTTAGGCCTTAATAAGGCACTTATGAGCGTCAAAAACTACCACCGGTTCAGAAACAACCCAGTAATCGAGAAGAACCGACAAGAAACTCGATCTGGTTTATCTTTTCAACAAATATCTTCTATACTATAATAAAACTGTAACAAGTCGAAATCTGTACATTAAATATTTTTTGAAAATTTTAATCAGGGTAGACTATGTTATCGATATAGAAGCCAAAAATAATCTTTTTACAATTTTTGTCTGTCTGTCTGTCTGTCTTTCTGTCTGTCTGTCTGTCTGTCTGTCTGTCTGTCTGTCTGTCTGTCCCTATGAACACGCATCACTCTGAAACTACTGAGCCAATCTTGACGAAACTTGACATAGTGATAACAAATATTACGAAATTACATTAAATATACTTTTTGTCCCATAAAACGCAAAAGGTTCTCCAGGATAAAGGATTAAAGCCTAGAATCTAAATCCGTATTACTCTGAAAGTACTGAACCAATTTTAACAAAACTTAACACAGTAATAACAGATATTACAAGGCTACATCCAGGATACTTTTTGTCCCATAAAACGCAAGGGGTTCTCCAGGATAATGAAAAACAAAAATTTGTAGTTAAAGTAACTAGACTTTTTTGCGACACCTTAGTACAAGAGCCGGCAACGTTGAAAGAACAAGAAATTTAGAATATCTGGTTCTTTAATATATCAATATATATTTTTTGTATCATAGGAAGCAAACGAACAGTTGGGTCACGTGATGTTAAGTCACCACCACCCTCTATAGACACTAGCAACACCAGGGGTGTCGCAAGTGCGTTGCCAACCAGTATATGGGGGAGGGTAAGGAAGGCAAAGGAGGAAAGATGAAGAAAGTGGGCCTCCGGCGCTCTCACTGACCAAACGAAACACTACAATGCAAGCACTGTTATTTCACGTCGGTTTTCTGTGAGACGGTGGTATTAGCCCGAAAGGACACTTGGTAGCCGGTTAACGTTGTATTTTCAATGCGCATTTTGATTTATGAATAGGTTTCGGAACATATTTTTTCAGTAACTTTTAAACGCAATTAAAAGCATGAATATATTATAGTCAGACACATTTCTTTATAAACAATCATATATATACCTGCTGAAATATTTTATAAATAAAAATAATAAATTTCAAACCAATTATTTTTTTCCATAGCAAAGAACACATTTCATTTTATTATTATTTTAAACATTATTGATATTAAGATTTCACCATATACAATGCAAACAACGATAAACGTAAACGTATGACTTGGGATTGACGCCATCTTAAATATATGCGTCGTCGACCATCAGGCTATACGAAATCGAAATACCTTGGGCCAGTGAGGTGAAATATCTCGGCGTCACTTTAGATCTCTCTCTCTCTCTCTTGCAATCCTATGTCCCCAGATTGTCGGGGCAGAGGGCAGACACAATGCTTCTCCATCTCGATCAGTCGATGGTTTGATGCTTCACCTCACTCCAAGTAAGCCCAATCTTCGCGGACTCCACGAGCACAGATCTTCGCCAAGTTTGTCTAGATCGGCCACACTTCCGCCTGCCTCGGGGATTCCAGTTCAATGCCTGATTAGGGATATGGCTGTTGTCCCTTCGCAAAGTGTGGCCGATCCAGGTCCATTTTCGACGTCGCACTTGATGGTCTATAGGATCTTCATGGCACATTTTCCACAACTCTGCATTGCTGATTGTCATTGGCCAGAAGAACCTCAAGATATGACGTAAACTGCGGTTAACGAAGACTTGAAGCTGATGTGTGAGATCTACGGTAGTCTTCCATGTCTCACACTCATACAGCAAGACTGACTTGACGTTCGACTTAAATATTCTCAGTATCACTCTTCTAGAGAGGTATTTGGCTTGCCATTTGGGCCTAAGACATGCGAAGGCGCCCTTTGCTTTAGCAATCCGGGAAGCAATGTCAAGCTCTGATCCTCCAGTTGGTGACACGATATTGCCAAGGTATGTGAAACTGGAGACTAGCTCCACCACCTCCCCTTCAATTATAAGTGGGATGTCATTATTTGAACCCAGTCGCATATCTTTGGTCCCTTTTACGTTGATCTTAAGGCCCACACGTGCTGCTTCGCGCTGCAAGTTGTCGAGCTTATTCTGCATGTCAACACGCTTGTGACTGAGCATGCATAGGGCGTCAGCGTAATCTAGGTCTTGTAGATGGTCCGTAAGACCCCACTCTATGCCATAATGGGCGTTGCTGTTGACACGCGTCATGACACCACCCAGAACCACAAGAAACAGTACGGGCGATAGTAGGCATCCTTGTCTCACACCAGAATGTACGCTAATTCTCTCCGAAATCAATCCATTATGGCGTACCTTGCATGAGTAGTTGTCATACGCAGATTTGATGAGGTTAATGATTTTGGAGGGAACACCAACTTCTGTTAATCGCGTCCATATCGCAGACCAACCCAGCGTATCGAAGGCTTTTTCAAAGTCTGCAAAAAGAGAATAAATCTCCCTTTGGAATTCTGATGCCTGTTCCATAATAATCCGCAGCGTATTAATTTGGTCTATGCATGACCTTTCAGGGCGGAAGCCTGCCTGCTCACGACAGAGTAGTGGTTCTAGAGCTTTTGAAAGGCGATCTAAAATATTCCTGCACAAAACTTTCGAGGGAATGGATAATAAGGTGATTCCTCTCCAATTGTTACACTGGCTTAAGTCACCGTTTTTCGGTACGGTTACCAGGAGACCTGTCCTCCATATATCTGGCCACTCCTCTTTTTCCCAGATCTTTTTAACAAGAGGAGTCAGAACTGCCGCCGCTGTAGCCACATCCACCTTAAGTATTTCCGCAAATATTAAGTCTGCTCCTGGGACTTTATTCTCTTTAAGCTTACAGATTGCATTATACACTTCATCGTAGGAGGGTGGTTCGATGTTTATATCTAACAGGTGGGGCGTGTTATTTGGCACCGATTGTGTTTCTGTTTCAGATGAAGTTGATCCCCGGAAGATTTCCGTGAAGTGTTCCTTCCAACGTTCCAGTTGCCCTTCCAATGTCGCTATTAATTCTCCATTCTTAGTTTTAAGGGGTCGCTTTTTTGGGCACCCACCACCTGTCAAGATTTTCGTAGCCTGGTAAAGTTCTCTCATATTACCTGTTAAAGCAGCAGTGTGACCTTGCTGTGCTAGGGTGTCGGCCGATCATCGTTTAACCTTACGTGAGCTGCGAAAAATCGCCTTTCACATAGTCCTGTAGTCCTGTTAGATAAACACTTAAATTTCGTTTCACACACAGATAGAGTGCGAAACAAAGCCGCTATGGTCTTGGGTCGTCTCTATCATTTGCTTTGTCATTAGAGTAAAATATCCCCCAGACATAAACCCACTTTATATAAAACTTGCATCCGTTCGATTATGGCGTACAGTTGTTCGGTCTTTGCACATGCGCAAAATCGTATTCAAAAGTTGCAGGTTCTCCAGAACCGAGACCTACATAAAATTACCGGTGCCCCATGGTACGTCCGGAATAAGGATCTCAACAGCGACCTGGAGATGCTTTCTGTCTGGGCGTATATAAAATCACTCACACGTAGTTATTTCGAAAAAGCCGCAAATCATCCCAGCTCGTTAGTGGTATCCGCCGCGAACTATGAACCCGTACCCAACGCTACGCAGTATAGAAGACGACCGCGACACATTTTTACCTTCCCTCCTTATTCAATCACGTCAGCGAAACTACAAACAACGGAGTGGTAGATGATGCTATGAACGGGTACTAGACTTCTTAAAAAAAAATCACATGTAATCTGGTAATGTTTCAGTTAATCCGTGGATAGTTTGGATTCACAATTGGAAACGGTAGTTGTGGCTGCAATCGGGTGCCAGTTTTATTAAATTTTTTCACGTTTAAAAATACAATTGAAACCAGTGATAACCAATTTGGTGCAGACGAAGTTTTTTTTTTTTTCGAAATGTCTACGGGTCTTAACAACTTCACCGGACTACATGCAGACGAAGTTGCATGGGTCAGCTAGTATATAATATTTAGACTATTACATACATGACAGAAACGATTTTAATGGATGCACAATGACTGAAACAGGAATATGTCTATTTTACGACTTTCTTATAAAGTAGAATTTGAAGCGATGACAGTACAGCGGTATAGAATTCAGACACCGCTGACCGAGGTATATCCGAATCCTTCACTAATTCTGAGCTTTTGTTATAAAACACGTTATGAAACCATAGCACTTTTTATTGTGCATCTGGATTTTTTTTAATATTCTAGGAGGCAAACGAACAGGTGGTTCATCTGATGTTGAGTGATCACCGCCGTCCATGGACACTAGGAACACCAGGGGAGTCACAAGTGCGTTGCCAGTCTGTATTTGGGTGGAATGGGGAAAGGGGAGGGAAGAGAGTACAGAGGAGGGGAAGGGCGGTCTCTCACTGACCGAACGAAACGCAACAATGCAAGCACTATTAATTCACGTTGGTATTTCTGTGAGAGAGTGGTGCTACCCCGGGCGAGCCGATCCATTCATGCTGAAACCAGTAACAGCTTAAAAAACGAGTAAGATGCATTTCGGCAAAAGCGCAGGCTAAGGCTTCGAATTCTTTCCCATATATGTTTTGGTTAAATGAGTCTCTTTTTGTTTAATTGAAGAATGCCTTACTTTGGGCAAATCCATCGTTAAATATTATAGTGGACGTTACTTTACACATCCGCCTGGGATTGATTGGCCGCTACCACGTCACGCTTCAACAAAAAACATTTGATTTTATTTACCTGAAGTGTACCTGAAAATTTTAAATCCGAAATTAGTACTAGCTACTGTCCGTGACTTCATCTGCGTGGAATAGTTACTTTGGGCTTTCGGCTAACTAACACGCAGCGGAAGCTTTCAAAAAGAAAAAAAGAAACGATTTTAAAACATTCTTCATTGGTGCTCTGCGACTATCGGTCTTAGCGTGATGATATAGTTTATAGCCTACCTCGAAAAATGAGCTATCTAACACTAAAGAATTTTCAAAATCGAACCAGTAGTTTCTGAGATTAACGGGTTCAAGAAAACAAACAAACATACTAACTGTATAATATTAGTATAAACTAGTTGTGTCCGCGATATTTTTCGCGTAGAAACTAATGTAAAAAACAGCGGATAATGAAATCATCTCAATGTATTAAGACCATCTACTTTTCTCTCGTACTTAAGCCGCGTCGTCATTAAAACTACAATAACTTTTGATAGAGTGAACCGATTTTAATGAAACAAAAACTAAGTAATTCTCTGAGATAAGCTCTATGATTTTCTTTGTAAGGTTTTATTATGAACCTAGAACTTTAGCAGTGATGGGTGTTCATACAAACAGACAGACAAACAGACATTTCTAAAAATAATCTAAATTTATTCATATTACTTATTCCTAGACACTAGCACCATTTTTTTTTATTTACATTCTTATTATTGTTATGTAACCCGTAACGTTCTACAGATTCTCTATACCTGTTATAAGCAATGCAGCTGAACTCGAAGATATCGCCTGGTATTAAATATTATTGAGCTTTTGTATGAACACTATTTAGAGAACAAAAAGGCCATAACAAGGACCCTTTTAGAAGTACACTGATTAAATTCAAACATCCCCTTCGTCGAATAAAGGAAAAACTCAATTATACGTGTCAAAACATATTTGATTCAATCAAAAGAGAGTTATATTGAGATAATTGTAGACACGTGGATATATTTATTTGATCATATGTAATTATAGAGTGGGAGGTGTACGTATGCTGGGAAATGTAACTTGGTTTATTCCAGCCTACGATCGGGGAACTGTGAGAACTAGTTACGGAAAATATGCTTCAAAAACGGAGATCACCATCAAGGATTTTTTTTAAATATCATATAGGAGGCAAACGAAGAGGCGGGTCACCTGTTGTTAAGCGATCGTCGCCGTCCATAGACGCTAGTAACCCCAGAGGAGTCGTACGTGGGTTGCCAGCCTATGTTTGGGGAAGTGGAGAGAAAGGGAGACGGGTTAGAGGAGAGGGGAATGGAGAAGAGAGTAGAAAGGAGAGGAGAGAGGGGGGAGAGGAGATGGGTCGCTGGCGTTCTCATTGACCAAACGAAACGCAACAACGCAAGCACTGTTACTTCACGTCGTTCTGTAAGAAGGTAGTTCTATATCCCGGACAAACCGACCCATTCATGCTGAAACCAATAATAGCTTCAACGTGACTCTACCACCTACTAATTTTAAAAATTACAAACAAAGTTACGGAAAATATGCCTCAAGAACGGTGATCACCATCAAGGAATTACAAACTTATGAAGATTCAACGATTGTAAAACGTATTTTGAAAGTGAAAACTTCTTCAGGCACCTTGAGTGATATTTTTGGCAGTAGATAAAATTATAAGCTCGCGTCATGACATGCTGTGTAACATGGCCGGTTGTATTACTCATGCATGGCTTGTGTCAGACTAGGGACGTGTAGTATAGGAACCTGTGTGGATGTATTATTGATATTCTGTAGTTCATCATACGTTTTGTTGATTAATAGACCTTATAAAAATGCATATAATTATTGTTCTGAATGTCAATAGATAAGAAAACAACACTAATATTAATAATTTCAATAAATAAATTCTGAAATGTTAGTAGTATTTATTGATAGTATAATTCATAAGAAAAATCATTTATTTTATTGTTTTGAGTTTTCACTTTTATCGGTAGTCCTTATGACTACCTCGACTTTTTTTTTGTATAGTAAAACGACAAGATAACGACATTGTATCTTTTTGTAGATGTTAGGATATTTGTTACCTATACTAAGTTGGAATTTTTGACTTGATTTATCATTCAAACCGTTAGTATATGGTCTAAAAATATTTAAGAAAAAAAATCCGATGACGTTTTTTCTAATAAATATTGACCTTAACAAAATATACAAATTAAATTTTCACGTCAAAATAAAAATTTCTAAATCTCAAGGGATCATAGATAAATGGAAAATTAACAATATTTGATAAATTATTCAATAAAACAAGCAAGATAACAATTAATTTCCAAAAAGTGAATACCCAATGTTAAATAAATTAACCAAGTACCTATTGTCATTTAGGCACGGTTAAACGGTATCGGAACATTTATTTCTCTAAATGTTTTAAGGCCATAAACCAACTATTTCAACGATATCCAGGTCAAAAACGCTAACTTGGTAAATACCTCACACCTTATTGTATACGATGCACACCCAAAAGAGAGACATTGTGACTGCTTTATTATTGTATGGTGGTAGCAATTAAGTCGAAAACGATTTCCTTATTACATATTTCATAGCTAAAAAGTATTTACGCGAAAAATATTACAAAGAAATCCGGGTGAGAAGACGCTAGTTTGAAATAAACGTCGACCCAATAAAACTACAAACTGTAAACGCGACCCCAAATCTGTGAGCTTTTGATCCGTAATTGGCGGCCGCTGATTGGTCGGTATACCAGTGCGGCGCGCGATCTTGATTCCGATTGGTCGGTGAGTGTTGGCCACGCCCCCTTACGTGAGATAAGGGGAAGAGTCGAGGTCGGTGCGCTTAAGGGGTGAAAAGTTTTGATACTTTGGATTATCAAATATACTAGTTTTAGGATGCAAACGTCTTTGACATTTTGCGGTAGAGAATAATTACAAACAATTTTAATTAGGATTAGTTTGTCAATATTAGGACAATTATTAATGTTAAGCATTATTCCCGTGTAATATATAACGAATTATTTAAAAAAAATGAGTGTTTTAGAAATATATTAAAATACTTATTAAAACTAATTAAATTTTAAGTTTTTTAGACTTAATCGATATTGTTACAAAAAAGTTAAATACGTATTGAAAATTTGCTTTAAAGGTTACTTTTTAAATGCACCGCGCTCGCTGAATGTTCGCCATCTTGCTCTTTTGTCTTACTTTAGTTAGGTTAGGTTAGACTTGCGAAAAAAGGGTAACGCGAATTTGCCTCGGGCGAGCGCGGTGTATTTAGTACGAAACCTTATTAAAGCAAATATTTAATACGTATTTAACTTTTTTGTAATAACACCGTATGACCTATAGAGCTTCACCCAACTTCACCTGATGTGAAATATTGATGTGATCTAAAATGGTAAACAAGCTAAATGAGGAATGATTCTTAAGAAGCAGCTACTGGCACAAAAGCATTTGTGTACAGATTTTAATTTGACACTAGTACCTAGATTAGTAGAAAAAGTTCTACCCTTGCGCTAGTTTTTAACTACAATGAATTTCTTCATCAGAAGTTCTAGCTTATTCTTATTCTAGCAAGGATTCATAGCTAAGTTAGTAGACGCGATATTCAAACACACTAATAATTTATTCACCGTGGTTTCAAATTAATGAAAATAAATAAGCTAAACATGTAGATTCAGTTGAAACGATTGGATTGATTTGCCAGTTTTACTAGACCACATTGCGATGACGGTTAATTAGTAAATGGTGATATTTAAGAAGAGAAGCTTAAAATCAGTAACAGATTTAAGTAATAATGTCAACAACAAAAAACGTAAAAAAATGAAAAACTGCTGGATATAGGCTTCTCTCAAAGATGGCTACATCTACCAGACTTGCGCTAATCCCATCACATTACTATCGTCAAATCACTTTTGATCATGCTAAGTTATCCGGTGCGTGATTAAAACTAATAAAATTATACCCTGTTCCCTGCCTCTTAGTCTAACAGTGCCTTCTTTATATTGCCATTTCTCTTTTGATAACGCGACAAAATTCTGAGCGAATTTCTCTGTTATATATTATATATTTTTCCTTTGTGGCCTTTTTTTAGCGACCATGTTTTATATAAATCATCAATAGTAACATATACTGGTTGAAAACTTTTTTTTTTGCAGTTTAGTCCACACCTATTTGCTGCTTTCTTTCTTTTTATTAGTTATATCAAAAATCTTTGTAATTGTGAGCAAGTATTGTTATAAGTTTTTGCCAGGATCTTAGCCTATCATGTAGTGGATGTTATATTTTATTCATAGTCTTGTCTTGTTTCACTCTATACTTTGTAATATTGGTGGTGTTTTACGAAATATAGTTCGGTTATAGTGCACAAGTGAAGTGAATGAGAAATAATATCATGGAACGTAAATGCTGAAATGCCACATAAACTCCATGGGAAGTTCTCACAAGGGAGCCACCATCTTGCTAGAACACTACTCGACATAGTAGTAATAATTTAGCAGATATGTTGCCAAAAGTAAAAGGAATATAAAAAGTATTGTTATTATTGTTAACGTGTTGGCGTGTCTGGATACTGCTACTATAGCATGTGAAACGCTATCGTGGATTTGCATCCTCCTACCCTTTGTTTGTAACATCACCACTGATTACAAGGTCAATCCCTGGGATGCATGGACTGTCTTCTTGAATGCTGCCATTCCAACATATTCCATTACCAGCAATTAAAAAATACAAGTATCAAAACGTGTCAAATGGAGTACATTAAACGTCGGAGGCTTATCTGACGCATGGATACCGGTTTCACCATCTTGTGGATATCATTAAATATACCGTTCAATACCTTTATGTGCTATACTAGCGGTCGCCCGTGACTTTGGCTTCATTTGTACATTATTTTCGAATAAATTTAACAGTGTCTCCAACGCAAACCGAGATGTAACCAGTATCCTTATAAACATTTCTGCTTGTAAAATGATTGATGATTTCCCGATTATCATATCATCCGGTTATGTTATGTACTGTTGTGTTGTTTCCCGTAAGGTTATATACTGGGAATAACCCAATTTAAATATATATACAATGTGCTATATAAGTAAATAAATATAAAGTAAATAAATAAAAAAACTTTACTGTTTCAATAAACTCGAATATTAAATAATAAACTTCAATAATTTAACTTGAAATAAATTGCTTTTGATCTTTATTTTTCCATACTTTTATTAGATAAAGGCAGAAAGAATGATAAATTTAATTAATCTTTTACAAATTTCTATAACTAATTTCAAAAACTATAGTAGAAACTGAGTTTTTAAATTCAGCATTGTATCTAAGATTATAAACAGTGGTATTGTTTGGGAACACTCAGATAAATTCTTTAGTGTCTGTATTCGATTGTAAAACCTCATTGCTTTCGAGCCTTTACGATGTTTTTATTTTAAATTCTAGCTTTTAGTCCCATATTTAATTTTGGCAATGAAAATCTATACATATAATAAAAATGTAAATATTGTCTATACTTTTTTTATTTTTGTGTAAAAAATTGTGTGATATGTCTTCATTTGGTTTCATTAAAATCAGTTTATTCTATTAAAAGTCACTGTAATTTTAATGACGACGCGGCGTAAATACGAGAAAAAGTAGATAAGTAAATGGACTTAATCCATTCAGATGATTTTATTAACCACTGTATTTTTTTATATTAGGTCTATACAAAGACAAAGTCGCGGGCATAGCTAGTATCCAATAAATCTTCGTATAACGGTTGAAATGGAGTATTCAGTCAGTGGAATCGTTTAAAAAAAACGTAGGTAACACCCCACCCGCGAGGCGGTCCCATTCATCCCCCAAGCCGAGCGCCTCCCATCCCATCCCCGACGCGACAGTTTATCCCGACCCGCGGACGAAATCACCTCGTTTCGACCAAACAACTGACAATTAAGGTCGTAATTATTGTCATTGATTCGCCGTTATACCCGGGACTGTATCAGATTAGATCGTTGGTCATTTATAAAAAAAAAAAATCGGAATCGTTTTAAAAAATCCTATAATTTTTATTTCCTTTGCCTCTGCGTCAGTGACGTAAAAAAAGCGATTCTTTGTGTTGAATTCGAATTCGATATTTGAATTAACGTCAAGTGATTTAAAACTAGTGTTTTGATTTTTTTATGTTATTAAAAATGAATGTGATAAAATAAAAAACAATTGCATAGCTAACAAGCGTTCGGATTTAAAAAAATGGATCAAGAGACTAGAAGCGAATCACCAACTGAGAGCAACCGACAGGAACATAATGCAAAGACATCTTTTTTAATCGAGGACATTCTTTACCGAGGCCAAGACACTAGATTTAAGGCTCCGATGTCAGTAGAAAGGAGGTTGGAGTACGAACCGAAGCATTTTTTTTCCGTACCCAATGATGTCAGACCTCAGATGCACCCCAGAGAAGGGTCATATCTCCAAGTCGCTATGGGAGCACTAGGGGCTTATTTGCACACACCGAATACTTATAAAGCTGTAGAAACTCCATATTTCTTGTCACAAGGTAAATGATTAATATTCCATTTATTTTTCTCGGGATTTTTGTTATTTATTTTCTCTTTGAGCTTGTATTTTATTTTCAAAAATTTGCGATAACTCCGTTAAATTTTATCGTTACTATTTAACCCCTATTGAAATGCGTAATGATATTAAGCGTAGATAATGCTTTGGTAAATGATCTATACACAAACAAAATACACCTTAATTTAATATATAAGCTTAATAATTGAACTTAGTAACTTAAAACCCCATTTACTTTGCTGTTTGAATTTTTATGCAGTTTTGTTTGACTTAAATCAGTTTAAACATTCATTAACAACTGATTTACTTTTTTTTATTGTTATACACTCTCCCTTACGGTCTAACTAATATTATAAATGCAAAAGTCAGTTTGTTTGTTTGTTACGATTTCATGATTTAATTGATTACTCGATTGGACAATATAAAATATGCCACGCACTTTTTTAGGCGTGCAAAAAAAGGACATAGATTATATTTAATCCCAAAAAAATGTGGTTAATGTAAACTTATACTAATATACATTAAGCAACGCGAGCAAAAGTTACTCAAGTATTTAATTACTAGCTGACCCGTGCCCACTTCGTTGGGCGGTAAGCATTTATACCTACTTCTGATAAATTATGCGTGTGATTCAGTTAGTACTGACTGCTATGTTTTTTTTTTTCGAATTGACTACGCTTTTGGCTTTGCAAGGCCTTTACAGCTTCACCGGACTACAATCTGCTATGATTTATTTTACTTGGGAAAATGGGACAGTCTTTTATTTTAAACAGTTGAGACGATCAATTTACTTATTTTAATAAGAATTCGTAATTGTTGTTGATAATATGACCAGTATACATGACTTAACGATTTAATTTTTTTTTATATAATTTTTTTTTTTCGTGTAACTCAAATATAAAAGTTACACATATGCTGTCAGTGACTTTTTTATAGACATTATCAGGCTCTACAACTTTTCTCTAGAATTCAATCGTTATCTCTCATCGTTAATACGGCGTTTGTAAGAAACGTTTTCGTTCGACCGTTTTATCTACGACTTACTTTGCAAATCCGACTACCACAAAAAGGGTTTTCATTTTTCGGGTTAATATATAGACACTCACAAATAATGTGCCTTTCTATTGGTAAAATAATTTTGGAAATCCATTAAGTAGATCCAGATATCACCCTTTACACCCTCAGAAACTCTACCTCTTTATAATTTTAATATAGATTATAATTATGTAACCTTACTGTATATCTACTAGTAGCGCCCTCTAAATGTCATACATTTTTCGGGTAACATTCTTACACTAAGATACTTGTCCTTGAGTACTTGAGGGGAGTAGTCCGGTGAAGCTATGAAGGCCTAGTAAGACCAATAGTGTAGTCAGTTCGAGAAAAAAAAAAACTTGAGGGACTTTTTGACGGGACGTTAGTCTGTTATGTTGTTTTATTTTATATTTTATTCATAATCTTGTGTTAATTGACTCTATCTAGTATCTATACTAATATTATAAAGAGCTAAATAAAATTTTTGTCAGTGTTTGACGTTGTAGGGGGTAATCTCAGGAACTACTGGTCTGATTTGAAAAATTCAGTGTCATACAGCACATTTATTGAGGATGGTTATATATTCATCACGCTAAGATGAATAACATTGGAGCACCAATGAAGAATGTTTAAAAATCGTGGTTTTTTCCTCGTGACAGCTTCTGCTGTGTGTTTATTATTACCATTAGCCCAAAGTAACTATTCCACGCGGACGAAGTCGCGGGCAGAGGATAGTATTTTATAGTATTAGTGTTGTTCTACGTAATATAGTTTGATTATTGTGGTCAAGTAAACTGGATGGGAAGAAATACCACGGAGCATGAAGTCTGAGATGCCACGAAAACTTCCTGGAAAGCTCTAACAAGAGGGCAACCATTTTGTTAGAACACTAAAATAATCGCAAGAAACTTGTAATATTATTTATTAGCTGCTCGACCATGGCAGTAATAATCCAATTGAATATTGGTTGTCAAAAATAAACCAATTAAAGAAATACTTGCCCTTAACTCAATAATTCAATATTACAAACCGCATCTGAACACTCGAGTTATACTGTCTTGAAATATGCTTAGGTGTACCATACCACGCGTTGTTCACACCGTCGGAACTGTCGCTGTCCGCGCTGAAGCACTGCCGACGGAGGAAGGCAAGAACTGTCTTCTCAGACCCTCAACTGACTGGTGAGTACAGGTTTCTATTGCCCTATACCTACACTGTAACGTTCATGAAGTTAATTTTGTGCAGCTCTAAGGAAAATAAAAGCGTGTGCGGTCACGAACGAACATCAAACGCATTTTCTATAACTTCAAATGTATTTTTTAGATACATTATTATTATTATTGATATTTTTTTTTATTATATATTGTTTGTGTTTGTATATTTTTCTTATGTAAGGAAAGAGCGTTATGCCGCCTCCATCCGACATTATGGACCTTTTGATAAATCACAAAGTGACGTGAAATGTTGATTAATAAAAAAAAAAAAATCAAATGTTGCTATGTTTAGCTGTAAACATTGATGCGACTGTTTTTTTTTTTATTATAGGAGGCAAACGAACAGACGGCTCACCTGATGTTAAATGATCATCGCCGTCCATAGACACAAGCAACACCACGGGAGTTGTAAGTGCGTTGCCAATCTGTGTTTTGGAGGGATAGAGAAAATGGGTGATGGGGAGAAGAGAGGAGAGGAAAGAGGATAGGAAATGGGCCTCTGGCGCTCTCACTGAGTGAACGAAACGCAACAATGCAAGCACTATTACTTCACGTCGATTTTCTGTGGGTCGGGTGGTACTACCCAGGGTGAGCCAACTCATTCATGCTGAAACCAACAATAGCTTCACCATGGCTCTACCACCTACCTTCTGGTTGTTTACGGGAGGTGGTTACGTGATCCTATATATATAATTGCCAATAGGAACTAAATATATAATTTCTGATTATGGAAAAACTAATAAATAAATCGAACATCACTGAGAAGAGTTGACTTGTGAATGCCTATGTTAGGGTAGTGTCTGCTGCAAAAGCTTAATGAGTAGACGTTTCTTACTTAATTGATATTATTTGTACATTTTAAACCTTATTCACGAGTGAAAACACAATACACAGTTAGTAAAGTACATATACAAGTTGTTGTTTATAACAGTAGTTTAAAAATACGAATTATTGTGACCGCTATAATCGACGCAGTCTGTAGGTGTTAGAACCACGCTGAAGCTGTAACTGGTTTCAGCATGAATGAATCGGCTCGTCCGGGGTTACTACCACCTGACCCACTTACACATCCAAGTGAAGTAACAATGGTTGCATTGTTGCGTTTCATTCAGTCAGTACAAGCGCCGGAGGCCCACCCCCATTAAAAGGCCGGCAACGCACTTGCGACTCTCCTGGTGTTGCTAGTGTCTATGGACGGCGGTGATCATTTACGACCAGATGATCCGCTAGTTCGTCAGTCCCGTATAATAAAAGAAAAAAAAAGTTTGAATATTGAAATAATAGCGCTTAGTATAATACCACAAAGATTAATGATTCAGGCCTGGAGAAACGTTTCGAGTCGCAACGATACCTTTCAACTCCCGAGAGGGTGGAGCTGGCGGGCGCGCTGAACCTCTCCGAGACACAGGTGAAAACCTGGTTCCAGAACCGACGGATGAAGCACAAGAAGCAGTTGAGGAAACAACAGCAGCAGCAGAGAAGTAAGTGAAGAATGACACTATGTATAGGAAATGGAATTATGAGGACACGTATCCACCACTCACCCGAACAAGGAGAGCCTTTTCTTAGGAGTACCCCAAATGAGTTTTTTTTTATATCATAGGAGAGAAACGAATAGGTAGGTCACTGATATTAAGTGATCACCACCGTCCATAACAACGCTAGGGGAGTTGCAAGTGTGTTAGCTTGTGCTTGGGAGGTAAAGGGGAGGGAAGGAGGATAGGGGAGGGAAGTGAGGTGGGCCTTCGACGCTCTCACTGACCGGACGAAATGCATCAATACAAGCAATGTTACTTCACGTCGATGTTTCTGTGGGTCGGGTATTAGTACAGGGGGCAAGCCGACCCACTGATGCTGAAGTCAGTAATAGCTTCAGCGTGGCTCTACCACCTACCAAAAGTTAGATGCCTAGGTCGCTGCTCTTCTTAATTAAGTATTAGTCTACACTGACACTAAGTTTTATTACGGTTTTTTCAAGATCATTAGCGATTTTATAATTGTTTCCCAACGCTTAGAGCGGTTTGCAAGTTGCGAGATAAAAGTGCTGCGTTTTTAGAGGCAGGGCAGCATTTGTATTCGTTTAAAGTGCATTCAGGTGACTCAGTGAACACGATACATCCGTGCATGTCTGTCCTTTCTTGTGTCTGTATGTCTGTTTGTTTGAACGCGTATCACTGCTAAAGTACTGTATTACGATAAAAGCTCACGTGAAAATCATAAAGCATTTAGTAGTGGTAGAGCCAAGCTGAAGCTATTATTGTTTTCAGCACGAACGGTTCGTCCGGGGAAGCACCACCCTCTCACAGAAAACCGACGTGAAGTAACAGTGCTTGCATTGTTGCGTTTCGTTCGGTCAGTGAGAGAGCCGGAGACCCACCTACCCTCCCCTTCCCCTTCCTCCTTCTCGTCCTGCCCCGCCCTCCTCCTAAACACAGGCGGGCAACGCTCTTGTGACTCCCCTGGTGTTGCAAGTGTCTACGGACTATGGTGTTCACCTAACATCAGGTGACCCATCTGTACGTTTGCCTCCTATGATATAAAAAAAAACCTCTTGGTTTCATTTAGATCGGTTGACTCTATCAAAAGTTATTGTAATTTTAATAATGCCGACGCGGCGTAAGTACGAGAGAAAAGTAGATAAGTAAATGGACATAATATATTCAGATGATATTATTAGTTACTGGTTTTTACAGTTCTTTCGTAGACAGAGTTATGGACACAGTTAGTATGACAATATGACAAAGATATGTGATAGCTATTCTTCGCCTTTGTCCGAATTAATTTTGAAGTTATATAGGGGGTGTAAGGGATGTCGAGTAACATCTTAAGACTTGAGACACCCAAGCCAACATCACCTGCACGTGATGCACCCTGCTGATCAACGAACGAGGCAATGGCGAAAGCGGGGTGGTAGGGTTTTACAGCCCGACTGGGTCGCAACCACCATGTACATGGCGAAAAAGCCCGTCATAGTGACTCGCTTTTGCGCGTCGCGTTTCGGGATCAGCCTGTGCATATCCAATACCAGGTGACTTTCGTCATTATGGCCGGCATG
>JACEII010000102.1:881128-927565 GCA_014332785.1 Antheraea mylitta | reverse complement strand
TGAACTCTGTGGTCTTGAAAATTAAGAATATAAAAATTTACGAAATATTATATAGAGTATTTGGCTCTTATAACTTAACATTATCTTGGACATAGAAGAAAAATACCTATATTGACAACTTCAGAATTGGCTGTATAGATTAATTCCTTTGACTATCTTATTGAACGAATATTATTACCACTAAACATTTTGAATAGCAACACAAAATAAACTTTAGAAATGTTTCTGATATAAACGTACCACGTATAATTAAAAATTGGAAACAAAAGTAACGTAGAATAAACCTTTTGAATAGGAACACAAAATAAACCATGAAAATATTTTCGATAGAATGTTATCGCGTTACCATGGCAACGCATATAATACTGACATTAACACGCAGCGGAAGCTTCCAAAGTAGCCCGATTTTGAGACATTCTTTATTAGTGCTCAGCTCCTTTTGGTTTTAACGTGATGATATGTAGCCTAGAGCCATCCTCGATAAATGAGCTATCTAACACTAAAAGAAACTTTTAAATCGGATCTGTAGTTCTTGAGATCATAGCGTTCAACCAAACAAACAAACAAACAAACAAACAAACAAACAAACAAACTCTTCAGCTTTATATATTATATAGTATAGATAAGACATTACATTAAACGACGTAAGATTCTTTAATATTCCAAACATAATTACTTATCTACATTCAAACATACAAAACTTTACATGAGAAATTATGACCTACGCATTCATAATACTTAACGTTGTTAAGTCTCGCAAGACTTTTACGTCATAATACCTGCTCTACATAAGGTATTTTTATATATCTTATATGATAAATATTACGAGGCTCAGCTGTCCGTAACAATTTTATAGTACTGGTGGTGTTTTATGTAATATAGTTCAGTTATTGACCATAAATTATATGGATGTGAAATAACAACACGGAGCATCAATTCTAGGACGCAACCACAGTCCATGAAGAGTTCTAATTAGGATGCCACCATCTTGTTAGAACATTGAAATTATCACAAGACACTCGTAAGAACATTATTGAATTGGTAATAGCGTAATAACATCTAACTTGGCTAACATTTTCATATGAAGAATCGCATAAAGCTGAAGTAACTGAATTAGCACATGAAAATGGCAGTCATAGTATTTCAAAATGACTGGGTTGCCTGTAATCCGAACGTATGCTGTAACAGTTTGGTAATTATTATAACATTAACCGCTATATACACTTTTTAAGATCGAGATTTTTAAAGATTTTTGAAAATTATAATTTTACACTACATTATTTCTTATTGTTCAAGTATTTCAAATTTTGAAATAAATACGGTATTTTTGTAAAACTTATGCTAATAGTTTGTTGATCACTACGTTATAAGGTCTACATTTGTTTGGATGAAACTTAAACCCTTATGGTTTTGAACAGTCAAGAGATTCTTAACAAAGACCTGAAGTTTACAAACTATTTTGCTATATTCACAAGATTGAAGTAAAACTTACGCAAGTTCTCATAACTTTGTTATAGTTTCTCTACAACAGGGGAGAGGTATTCTAGGAATATCCATGTTACTTCCGAATACTCGTATGTTTCTATTACAATAAATACATGAAGTTTTTCGAAATATTTATTTTTTAAAGCAATATATTAATTTAAAAATAGTACACATATTCGATTTATTTATCCTGAAAAGTTGCTGAGAGTAATATTGGTGCTATTTTATCTATAATCTTATATTAAAGAGGTAAAGCTTGTGAATCTGTGAGTTTTGCGATGTTGTAGGGGGTAATCTCAGGAACTACTGGTCCGATTTAAAAAAATCTTTCAGTGTTGCATATCTCATTTATCGAGGAAGGTTATAAACTATACATCATCATGCTAAGGCTAATAGGAGCGGAGCACCAATGAGGCATGTTTCAAAATCGTTTTTTTTTTTCTCTTGAGAACTTTCGCTGCGTGTTAGCTGAAAGTAACTATTCCACGCGGACGAAGTCGCGGACAGAGGCTAGTGTAATATAATTTGGTTATTGTGCACAAGTGGATAGAAAATAATACCATTCAGCATAGATTTTGACTTTTCACAAAAACTCCCTAGAAAGTTCTAACAAGACGGCCACCATTTTGTTAGTTCATCGAAATAATCGCAATAAGCTTGTTATATTATTACATATATAATATTGGTCATAATAATCTACTGGACGATTGGTTGCCAAAAAAAAAGTTTAGGTAATTTAATTTTTTTGATTGTAGCACGGCAAAATGACTGCACTATGCCTGATGGTAAGCACAGTGCAATCCAAAAATAATAACGACCACCGATAGACAAATTATCCATCGCCGGTCGCCACTATCATGTCGGCCTGTATAAAGCTGGATATGCACAGGCTGATCCCGAAACGCGACCCGCAGAAGCAAATCACTATTACGGGCTTTTTCGCCATATATGTGGTGGTTGCGACCCAGTCAGGCTGTAAAACCCTACCACCCCGCAAAATCATGTTTTGCTGTCGAATGGTTTTGTTTTCCTCTTTATTTTCTTTAGGGACTTTATCATTTTTGACATGTTATTCACATCGTAACTTATGTATATCTATATTCAACTGAAAATACAAAATTGACTAACTACTAAACCCAAATATACAACGCAATTTTGCAACAGTCTGATATAGATTCTGCCTGAATGCTGTGAAACTCACCCACATTCCCGATATTAATACTGTATTATACTCCCTAATATAACGCATCCTGTTAATTTGATTTTTTTATACATTCTTTCAAAAAATGATGAATGTCGTTAGCCTTACCACACTTGTGGCTAATTGGTGATTTTATATTCTTCATAAGATGTTTAAATTTCCCTGATGGAATGTGTCCAAACCCTAATTTAAAAGTGTCTAAGTACTGTTCTGCTAATATTCGCTTTTAGGCATCATGGTATAGGTGCAGGCTGACACTATAAAGTACGGTACAAATTTCCCTTCTCTATTGAAGTCAAATCAAAATATTCTTTCCATATGTCATGACACCTTATCTTAAATTTATATAATACTTCTGAACACTGTTGAAGAATACTTATCTCTGAATCTTCTGCTAAAGCTAACTGTGTTAAAACATCGGATTTCTCATTCATCAATCCTACATGAGAAGAAACCCATGTCAATAAGTTATCACGCGAACTATAGCAATGTCCTGACACCGCTCTATATTTCTTTTAAAATACGGATATGAATAATTAGTAGTATAGTTATTAAAAGATATATCCTTAAAATATCTACTTTTTTCTCGAAATGTCTACGCTATTGACCCAGCAAGGTCTTAACAGCTTCACCGGACTACTAAGGCGAGCGCTTAGGGCACTCAGCCAATTTTATTTGACAACTAGCTCAAGGGTGCACGGCACACCTCGGCTTGGGCCGGCTGCCTGATATGTGCAATTCGCGAACTATCTGCGCTGGCCTAAGCTAACTATTCATACATATATGAGTTGTTGGAACATATATGTGTACCAAGCATACATACCTTAGCAACTCCTATATATATTTCGTATCAGATAATTTTCTAAACCATTTCAGTTCGATAAGGGCAAGAAACAAAACCCTTCCACTTACATGTGTAAGCGTGTATGCGTGCACGTGTGTGGGAGTGATATGTGTAATGTTGTTGCAGTGATGTAAGATTTTGTGTCACTGTATCGTGCGAGCAGCGCACTCAAGGGCTCCACACCAAGGGAACGGAACTAGGCTTGAGCCGCTGCCGAGGGGGGCCTAATCTGATGTTAAAATATCTATATCGAGTTTGTTGTTAGTGTTAGTAAGTTACTGATTTATTTTTGGAACTAAATTGTGAGAAAACATGAATTGAATAAAGTATTTTTGATTTGAGTTAGTAGCTGAAACATTTTTGTTTCAAAATTACATTTTGTTGGCGTCCATCTAACTACATGACTAAAGTCGTGTTTATTATATTATTTATCTCAAAACATATTTATTAATTTAATATACTTAAAAATATGACTTCTTTTTCCAGTTTCACATCTAAAATTTAGTTGCTTAGTACCTTTATATATCAAAAGTAGTTCACATATAACAACATCATTAAAATATAATTTATACCTCCAATGACAATAACAAAAAATTACGCGAAATTGTGTTTCGAGAAATGATTCTTTATTAACAAGGTCTCACCTCAAAGACCTACAAATTGAATTTCTAATGGCGCCCGTTTCCCGCCACAACTCAAGACGTTCTATAATTTAATTATGCAGACAAGATGGCCGACGTCTTCGTTGCTAGGCAACAGAACGTCTTGGAAACTTTGCTATACTCTTTTGTTGTATAACTCGGTGTGTTAAAGTTGAAAATCGTCTGCAGATACATATTCTTAACATAAGGGGTGTAGCGTAGACGATTTTGGCAAATAGAAAAATAAGCTGAATTTAGTAGTTTTTAGAATCCGTAACTCGCTGTAGAGTTTAATACGTACAGATCTAGTAAACAATATTAGTTAGGTCTTTACCTATGAAATTGCCGTTTTGTATTAAAAAATTTAAACGGATTTTTTTCATGTATTTTTTATTTGTATTAATCGAAGTAATCACCCATGCAATCAATGCATCTTTCCCACCCCGTGGCAGTTTATTGATGCCCTTCTTAAAGAAATCAGCAGGACGGAAGGCAACAAATTCTTCGAAGGCATTTTGTACTGCCTCTCGGGTATTTAATTTTTTCCCCGCCAAGGAGTTATCCAAATCCTGAAAAAAAAAATGGATAGTTTGTAGGTGCAAGGTCTGGTGAGTAGGGCGGATGACGGAGAACTTCCAACCCCAGTTCTTGCCACTTGGAGACCGTCTGCTGTGCAGTATAAGGTCGTGAGTTGTCGGGCAGGAGCAGCGGAGACGAGCGATTGACCAATGCTGGTTGGAGATGTGCCAGCTTCTCCATCACTGTGTTCAGTTCTTTAGCTTCCAAAATCACCTTTAATTCGTCATTGTCGACCAAAGTCTTCGGACGACCGCGAGGTTCATTTTCCAGGTCGAAATTTCCAGAACGGAAGCGAGCAAACCAATAACAGGTGGTGCGTTGGTTCGTAGTGTTAGCTCCGTAAACGTCGTTGATGTTGCGTGCCGCTTGTGCGGCGTTGCTGCTACAACGGTACTCATATTCCATAATTACTCGAATTTTTAATGTATCTATGATGACAAAAAAGATTGAAATGCGATGAAAATGTAACACTAATCAATAAACAAATGACTACTTTTGGAAAAAGAATTCCATGTTTTTAAAATAAAATTAATTTGAAATTAGAATTCAAACAAAAATTATTTTGATTTGAAATGGCCAGTACTGCAGAACGGCAAATTCATAGGACCTATTATTAAGATAAAAGTGCAAAGGGCATATTTTATTGCTTACTTGCTGTGTCCGCGACTTCATCCGCGTGGAACCCTATGTAAAAAAACAGTGACTAATAAAATCATTTAAATGTCCCAATACATTACACATTTTACTTATCTACTTTTCTTTTGTACTTTAATGAAGCCGTCATTCAAGTTACTTACAATAACTCTTGATAGAGTAGACCGCTTAAATGTAACAAAGGTTCAATGTTACACGAGAATATGTCTTATAGTTTTGTTTTATCATTAACGCAGTACTTTAGCAGTGATGAGTGTTTGAACAAATAGACAGACAGACATTTACATATTAATGATTAGAATGTATTTTATTACGTATCTCTAGACATCTGCAACATTTTTTTACAACAATCTAAAAAGTACAGATAAGGTAGCTTTACACACTTATTATATATGTATATATATACCTATATGTATTACTAGCTGACCCGTGCAACTTCGTCTGCACCAAATTGGTTATCACTGGTTTCCATTGTATTTTTAAACGCGAAAAAATTGAATAAAACTGATACCCGATTACAGCCACAACTACCGTTTCCAATTGTGAATCCAAACTATCCACGGATTCACTGAAACATATACCCAGATTACATGTATTTTTTTTTTTAATAAGCCTAGTACCCGTTCGTAGCACCATCAAACACTCCATTGTTTGTAGTCCGGTAAAGCTGTTAAGACCTTGCTCGGTCAATAGCGTAGTCATTTTGAAGAAAAAAAAACATCTACCAGGATCAATTAAGATGAAAACTAACCCACATAAAACTAAATAAACATCTCTACCATTTACTTTATCATAACTATTCTCAACTTGTATTAAAACCTTTTTATACTCCATTGTATTAAAGAAAAATATATGAACACCGTATCGAAGCGTCAATCATCGCAGCGTCGTCAACTGTCACTTGCTTGAAACTATTGTCTAAGAGTTATAAACTGTTTCGAAAACGTATTTTTAAATATATTTCCAATGTATTTTTATAAATAATCTCTGTACCACTCTCAACATAGTACCTATCACCTTTTGGTAATTTATCCATGTTGATATGTTTTTATTATAGATTATTCTAAGTTGTTACACTAAATATTTGGCATTAAATTTATATCGTGTATTTGTCACACTTGATATTGGCGAAAATATCTACATAGGTAGAGGCCATACCGGAAAGAATCAATTAAGCCAGTTTTATATATTATATTCATCCGAACAACGGGCTATCTGGCTGCCGGTAAGAGTTGCGTTTATTTGTGTATATCGTACCTTTACAGACAAAAATATTGATTTTTAAAATTTAGGATGTATTTTTCACTAACTTTGAAACGTTATTAAAATGGAATTATTATTGAAAGACATTTATGGTATTGACAGTAATGTGCTTGATGCTATTTTTTGGAAATAAAAATAAAAGTAATATTTAGATATAAATAAGTACAAATTTCATCTTTCACACAAATTCAGTTATTAACTCAATATTTAGACCGATTTATTGCTATAAAAATAATATGTGTACAGAATATAGCTATAGGTATAGTTTAGTGCAGTACTACTGGCTGCACGATAAAGATAGCAGTAATTGTGGCAGCGTATGTTATCGACGCATTTTTTTTTTCAAAATGTATACGCTGTTGACCTGGAAAGGTCTTTACAGCTTCATCGAACTATTGAGGCGAGCGCTGAAAGCACTCAACCGACTTGGGATGTTTGGGCGACCAACTCAAGTGTGCACGGCACACCTCGGCTTGGGCTGTTGCCTGTTTTGTGCAAAAATCGCGACCTATCTGAGCTAACCTAAGCTAATCTATCTAGATATACGTATATAAGTTATTGAAACATGCATGTGTACCGGGCATGTGTGCCTCTACAACTCCTGTATGTATATTGTATCGGAGAAAATTCTCTTAACTATATAAGATAGGATAGGATGGAGAAAAATAAGGGTAGAACTCTATGTCGTCTATTTCTCTGAAAAAGAAAAACAGCGTGTAAGCGTGTAGGCGTGCACGTGTGTATAGGTGATGTGTGTGATGTTGTAGCATTGATGTAAAGTTTTGTGGCAATGTATAGCGTGAGCAGAGTACTCAAGGGCTCCCCGCCGAGGGAACGGACTTAGGTTTCAGCCGTTGCCGAGCGGGGCCTAATCTGGTGTGCGGGAGCGAAATTTATCCCCAAACCACGGCGGCATGATCTGTGGTTATGCGGGCGTGGACGTGAACACGCTTTGTTTGAAGAGATAGGCTGGTACTGATCTTTCGCTGACGTGATTGAAACAGGAGGGTCGGTAAAATGTGTCGCGGTCGTCTTCTATACTGCGCAGCGTTGGATACGGGTTCATAGTTCGCGGCGGATACCACTAAAGGGCTGGGATGATTCGCGGCTTATTCGAAATAACTACGTGTGAGTGATTTTATATACGCCCAGACAGAAGGCATCTCCAGGTCCCCGTGGAGATCCTTATTCCGGACGTATCATGGGGCACCAGATATTTTACGTAGGGCTCGGTTCTGGAGAACCTGCAACTTTTGAATACGATTTTGCGCATGTGCAAAGACCGAACAATTGTACGTCATAATCGGACGGATGCAAGTTTTATATAAAGTGAGTTTATGTCTGGGGTATATTTTACTCTTATGACAAAGCAAACGATAGAGATGACCCAAGACCATAACGGCTTTGTTTCGTACTCTATATGTGTGTGAATCGAAATTTAAGTGTTTATCTAAAGTGACGCCGAGATATTTCACCTCGCCGGCCCAAGGTATTTCGGTTTCGTATAGCCTGATAATTGACGCATATATTTGAGATGGCGTCAATCCCAAATCATACATTTACGTTTATTGTTGTTTCATTGTATATGTTGAAATCTTAATATCAATAATGTTTTATAAAATGAAATTGGTTCTTTGCTAAAAAAAATAATTGGTTTGAAATTTATCATTTTTATTTATTAAATATATCAGCGGGTATATATATGATTGTTTATAGAAAAATATGTCTGACTGTGATAAATTCATGCTTTTAATTGTGTTTAAAAGTTACTGATAAAAAATGTTCCTAAACCTATTCATAAATCAAAATGCGCATTAAAAATACAACGTTAACCGGCTACCAAGTGTCCTTTCGGGCTAATACCAACCTCTCACAGAAAACCGACGTGAAATAACAGTGCTTGCATCGTAGTGTTTCGTTTGGTCAGTAAGAGCGCCGTAAGCTCACCTCTCTTCTCCTTTTCTCCCTAGCCTTCCATTACCCTCCCCCAATATACAGGTTGGCAACGCATTTACGACACCCCGGTGTTGCTAGTGTCTATAAAGGGTGGTGGTCACTTAACATCACGTGACCCACCTGTTCGTTTGCCTCCTATGATACATAAAATATATATTGCTATATTAAAGAACCAGGTATTCTAACTTTCTTGTTCTTTCAACGTTGCCGGCTCTTGTACTAAGGTGTCGCAAAAAAGTCTAGTTACGTTAATTACAAATTTTTGTTTTTCGTTATCCTGGAGAACCCCTTGCGTTTTATGGGACAAAAAGTATTCTGGACGTAGCCTTGTAATATCATTTATCACTGTGTTAAATTTCGTTAAAAATGGCTTAGTACTTTCAGAGTAATACGGGCTTAGATTCTAGACTTTAATCCTAAATCCTGGAGAACTCTTCGCGTTTTATGGAATAAAAAGTACATTTGATGTAATCTCGTTATATTAGGTATCACTATGTCAAGTTTCGTCAAGATTGGTTCAGTACTTTCAGAGTGATGCGTGTGCATAGGGACAGACAGACAGACAGAAAGACAGACAGACAGACAGACAAAAATTGTAAAAAGATTATTTTTGGCTTCTATATCGATAACATAGTCTACCCTGATTAACATTTTCAAAAAATATTTAATGTACAGATTTCGACTTGTTACAGTTTTATTATAGTATAGATGGTGTGGCAATTTTAACAGTAGAACTAGCCACACAGAAAAGACACAGGTCTTTTTGTTCTATTGTAGGCATTGGTTTGTTTTATTTCAGACAATCAGCTCAGGGTGCCGCAGCTCTTTTAAAGAATATGAGTGCACCTACAAATTCAAAATTTAAATTCTCATCTATTAGTGCAGTGAAATAATAAGGACATTTAAACAATTAAATTTAAAACACACCGAGGAATGTCGGTAATAGTAATACAGTCCTTAATCGTCACTATTTCACCACATTTGGCTGATATATTTAATCAATGTATATTAAAAGGAACCTTCCCTAATCTAATGAAAGTAAGCAAAGTGGTTCCTTTGTTTAAATCAGGTAGCAGAAGTAGTCTTGGAAATTATAGACCTATTTCTGTACTTCCGTCGATAAGTAAAATTTTTGAAAAGATAATGCTTAAACAGTTGGTAGAATATTTTACAGTGCAAAAGTTTCTAGATGGTCGACAGTTTGGTTTCACAAAATCGAAATCTACTACTGACGCGGTGCAACGCTCATAAATCATATATTGGGAGCCTGGAAGGATTCGCAGGATGCAATTGGTGTGTTCTGCGATTTATCTAAGGCATTTGATTGCGTTGACCATAGTACGCTTATTCTTAAATTAAAACACTATGGTATTTGTGGATCTTCTCTCGACCTTCTAGTCTCTTATTTAAAAGATCGCTGTCAAAAAGTTAACATTCATGGAGTAACCTCAGCGGGATCATTTGCGCGAATTGGTGTCCCGCAGGGGTCCATTTTAGGGCCGTTCTTATTTTTAATATATATAAACGATCTACCGCTAGTGGTTAACAACTTTGCTGACATGGTGCTTTTTGCGGACGATACTTCTCTAATATTTAAAGTGAAAAGGATAGATTCAGAGGTTGGCCATCTGAATAATACTTTAAATTAAATTTGTCATTGGTATGCGTTAAATAGTCTATTCTTAAATGCAGATAAAACGAAATGTATAAGATTTACTTTACCCAATGTTAGACAGGTTGATAGTAGAATCAAGATCGAAGGGAATTTAGTAGAGTTAGTTGACAATACAGTATTCTTGGGAATTACATTAGATTCTAAATTATAATGGGGCCCTCACATTAAAAAAATGGCGAGCAGATTAAGTTCTGCTGCATTCGCAATACGGAAAATTCGCCAGCTTACAGATATTGCCACTGCTAGGTTAGTCTACTTCGCTTTCTTCCATAGCCTAATGTGTTACGGTATTCTGCTGTGGGGTACGGCTGCTGAGGTAGACACCATATTTTTATTACTAAAACGGGCAGTTCGAGCAATATATAATATGGAATCTCGCGAATCATTAAAAACGAAGTTCCAGGAATTCGGTATCTTAACTCTACCCTCTCAATACATTCTCTATAATTTAATGTATGTCCGTAAAAACTTTGAAATACTGAATTTAGTAAAAGACCGGCATAATGTAAATACTAGAAACTGTAATAAACTGGTCGTTCCATGTTTCAGATATAGTAAAACCAGTAATAGTTTCTTAGGTAACAGTGTTAGGTTTTACAATAAAGTCCCAAAACATGTTACCAATTTCCCGGACTGCAAATTTAAGCGCCACGTCAAGCGGGTGTTAGTGTAAAAAGGATATTATATAATGGATCAGTATGTAAACGATAGTGATATCTGGAATTGACTCCTCTCTGTGCATCCTTTCTATTTTTTTTTTTCGATATGACTACGCTATTGACCTAGCAGGGTCTTATTAGCTTCACCGGACTACACTCTCTGTGCATCCACTATACGCTATTGTATGATGTACTGGAAATAGGTATATGTAAAACAATAAAATGTACCCGATCGATTTTCTTACCAGTTCTTCTCGATGGCTGGGTTGTTTTCCGAACCGGTGGTAGTTTTTGACGTTCATAAGCGCCTTATTAGGGCCTAAACTGAATAAAGAGTTTTTGATTTTGATTTTGGTGATAGTCTAAATCAACTTCAAATTTTACAGTCGAACTAGCCACTGTAATCGTATTTTGGTACTATTTTTAGACATTCGTGATAGTCTAAACCAAATTCAAATATATTGCTGATTTATTTTTAGGAATTTGATAAAAACTGACACGACACTGGCAGAATTTTGAAATTTACCACAAAGACAATCCGTTTGTTTGTTCTACCGCGTATCACTGATAAAGTACTACGTTCACGATAAATTCTCTAGGAAATGTAGGACCTCTAATGAAGCATATCTTCGAGTAACATTTAGTATTAGTTTCATTAAAATCGGTTCACTCTATCAAAAGTTTTTAGACTAGGTTTATCTAAAACTTTTTATTGTCACAAAATGTCAGATGCGCCTCTCTTTTCTTGGGCGGCAGTACTTAAGATTTCACTTTGTAATAATAAATATTTGCCAACAGATGCAACGACAGCCGTTGATTTCACAACTAAGAACCAAGCGGCGACACAGATAAATGACAGGCAGAAGGTAAGATTTAAAATTATAACAAAATCGAGTAACCTATAACATACATGCTTATTAACTAAATTAACAGTCAACAGAAGTAGAAAACAAATGAATACCGTTCAACGTTTTACCAAAACTTTAACTTATGTTAAGCATCGATATAATCCAAGATGGCGACTCGAGTAGGAGCCGTACATTATACAAGTACAATTTTAGAAAATTATGACTCTTGTCCCCCTTTATTTAAAAAAAAAGAATACTTTTAAACCTAACCTATAAGTCTAACCTAAAACCTAACATATAACTCTCCCTCTTTACTATGCTCGAATTTTACAAAGTCTTACTCAAAGTTACAATACCGATTTTTATTAATTTAAAACGAAAGTGAATATGCTAGTATATGCTGGCCTAATTGCTATTCATAATTCGTTGAATTCTATCAAAAATAACTAAACCATAAAACTCTCTGCCTTCTTGGAGCTTACTTAATATTTGGTTTTCAAGGAAGAACCAGAGAAGATCGCAACTACAGATGCTAGAACATACCTATTCGGGTGTTTCATATGAAACAATTATTTTTATTGCTAACTAGCCCCTGCTCGCGACTTTGTCCGCGTAATAATAGTTAATTTGGGCTAACGCTAACACACTGTGGGAGCTCTCAAGAGGACAAAAATCCCGATTTTGAAACATTTTCCATCGGTGTAGTATATAACCTTTGTCGGTGAATGAGCTATATTACACTGAATGAATTTTTCAAATCAGACCAGTAGTTCCTGAGATTACCCCCTACAACGTCACTAACTCACAAACTTTACCTCTTTATTATATTAGTATAGATATCCCAAAAATTAAAAAAAAATGACGAAACAATGACTATTAGAGCTGATACATGTTAATACATAGGCAGAGGCCATACCGAAAAAAGTATTTAAGTCTTAAAGTGCCCGAACACACCTACAAATCTTTGGTGGCTTGTTTTTCAATTTAAGATCAGTAATTCGCTAAACGAATATATAAAAAGTCGTACCACAATCCTGTGGTTTCATAACAATGTTTGCTTTCACCGAAATCTCTGGCAAATGTCTAGTTACTATGGAAAATATAATAGACTTAAAATCCTTAATATATCAGTAGAATTCTCTCCAAGATTGTCTTTTTAAGGTACATATAAATAAAATTGAATTATCTGTTGTTTCCTCTGGCTGATAATTTTATTAGTTTAATAATACCTTGAAACGATGATAACTCATTGGATTGCGTATTCACTCACTGCGTCTATCGATGCAGTCTGGAATCCTTGAGGAAGAGCTGGAGTTTTCAAGACAAACGTCTTGAGGCATTTATAACATCGTGGTAGGACTTTATAAAGGTCTGCCTGTCTAACTAGTATCTTTAAGTTATAAGTCTGCAGCTAAGCATTTACGGGGAAGTTCCGGTATATTTTTCATATTTACTATATTAACATTGTCATTTGTCACGTTGCCACATTGTCATTTGAGATCAGGTGAGATCGTAATCAAACGCTAAAATCTACCTAATGTATAAAAAAGTACAGATAAAATTTGCTGAACAAAAATGAGGTATTTTGTTATAATTGTGTAAAAACAAAACACAATTAATTTCAGAATTCGGAAGATTCCAGAACGACAGCAGCTCATACTTCGGACTCTGAGAGCGATCACAGCGACAGCGATATCGATATTGTCGGGGAATCGAATTTTTCACAGCACTATTCGTCCAGCAACGCTTAAACTCCACAGCCCTATTAAAATTGCTAAAGTGACACATCTAGGTAATTTTATATCAGAGTTTTTGGCGGGATTTTAGTCTGTCGTGTAGTGGATTTTATATTTTATTCATAATCTTGTGTTATTTGACTCTATATTGTGTAATATTGGTGGTGTTTTATGTAATATAGTTTGGTTATTGTTCACAAGAGAAGGGGATGGGAAATAATACCACGGAGCATGAATTTTGACTTGTTACAAAACTCCCTGAAAAGTTCTAACAAAACGGCCACTATATTGTTGTTAGAACAATAAAATTATCGCAAGACAATTGTAATATCAGAATCTAATAGAAGATTGCTTAACAAAAATAAAATGTTATATAATTGGACACATTGGTAATTCCCATGGGCATCTAATCTTGAACTTGACAAGTGAATAAACTTAAATAACTTTTTTTCAAGTATGTATTATATTAACTATAAAAAGTATTAGCACCAGAGAAACTATTTTAAAATATTTTGAGAATTTAATAGATGTGCCCAGAACTACACAATTTTATTATTTACTGCAATAAATTAGTTGAGATTCAAAAAAATGGATATTATGTAAATATTCTTCGTGTAGTGTGTTCTCATAAAGCGACTCCATCTTGTAAACACTTTCCCATGAGAATTATTTGCTGCCATTCGTGTTAATTGGCCAAAAGTTGTCGGAGTACGTCAATCTAAAAGTATAATACCAATACTTGTCAATGTGTATAATATATTTAATTATCTATGTGAACCGCTAATAACCAAAAAGTTTGAATAACAAAACCAGGAATTAATATTCGTTTATTAAGTGCAATAATAGTGTATTTTGTATAAATATAATATTAAACTTAGTTATAATTAATCTAGTCATTTTGAAAAATATAGTCTATTATTAGATATAGATTATTCTTAGATAGCATAGACTATACTGTAGATTTGAGCGTTTTTACATGTGTGCATTATGGTTATTTAATACGGACAGCATTATTTATGTGTATTTTAAAAATTTACATCACTCTTTCTCATAAATAAACCGAAATATTTTTTTAACTGTGTACACTTGAATTGATTTCAATACATACAAATAATATTATCTTATTTAATAATAATTTGTAGTTATACTAAGTTATTCTCATAAAAAAAATCATAGAATTTTTGTTTCAATTTTCAAAGTCCACACAACGTTCAGATAAAACGGTGGCTCACTTGTAAGCAGTATTGGGGATTCTCTGAAAAATTCATATTACTAATTATTCTTACATTTCACGTGCATTCAATAATTCTATACACCAAAGTTCTATGGTCAAACATTATCATCATCTCGCCCTTGTTCCGTCTAAGTAGTGTAGGCACAACCCATTTTCCTTTTCCACTCACAACTATCATATGTCATCTCTGTATTCACACTACACATGTCATTTTTCACACAATCCATCTATACCTTTTTCCGCCATACTCTACTCCTACATACGTCCACCTTCATACTCAAAACTTTCTACTTACAAGGTTCTCTTCTCTCCTCATGATATCCCAGTACCATGCTAAATTGATTACTTCTTAAATTCTCTATTACTGGATCTATTTTCAAACTTTCTCCGATATAGGGGTCGAATATAAATTTGTGAATTAATGTTTCAAAGATACGAAATTACAGACATTTCGATAACCTAAGATTCATGTTTTGTCGCTTTAAAATTGACATTTATTTAGCCTTACACATATAATGTGTATTTATACCTAGATTGGTGTTCTATACACGTCAGATTAGAACAGGCAAAAAGATTGACAAGGACTATAGTATATTAAAATTGCAGGTTATAATTTTTGTGACTATTCTTCCATTTGTATTTCACTTTTTTATCTTTGCCGTACCGTAAAGCTGTGGAACAATCTCCCGGCTAGTGTGTTCCCTCCTTCGTATAATATGGGGTCCTTCAAGCGTAACGCGAAGAGACATTTACGCAGGCCGGCATGACAACGGCGACCGCCGAGGGATGGCGTGTCTCTCGGTGGTCGCCATTGTTTTTGGATTGTACTGTGCTCGCCATCAGGCACAGTGCATTCACTTTGCTGTGCTATAATAAAAAAAAAACTTAGATGCGTACATTTTCACACGGCGATAGTGTTAATTAAATATTATGCACATATTAAGTGGTTATGAAATAATAACATAGAACACACTTAAATTTTGAGATGCCCCATATACTTTCTGGAAAGTTCTAACAAGAAGGCCACCATTCTGTTAAAACGCACAACTAAGAAGGACGCCACCATTCTGTTGAAACACATAATCATAAGATCATCAAGAATCAAGAATCAAGTACTTTATCAGAAAAAAAACATTTTATAATGCTAATAATAATTGTCGATTAAGAGATTTGTTTATCACATGATATGGAAGGAAAAATAGAGTTAATTACCAAAGCAAAGGAGAAATACCTTTAAAATATGTTGTACACATGATCAATTATGTAAATTGTTGAAAAGTTTTTTTGACACACTTATATAAATATTAAGTTTCTTGTACATTCATTATGTAGATATATTAAGGCGATAATAAAATAAATTGAATTGAATTAATGTTTATTCATTGCTTAACGCGATTCTCTATTATTGTCCCAACACTATTTTCCCAAATCCACTATTTTGAAGTTATATTTTCGACAAGTAGAATTATTAAATTATTTAATGAAAAAATCTAGGGTGCGTCAACAACTTTCTTGGTGATGGCTTTCAAAATCAAAAATTTCTTTATTCAGTTTAGGCCCTAATAAGGCGCTTATGAACGTCTAAAACTACCACCGGTTCGGAAACAACCCAGTCATCGAGAAGAACCGGCAAGAAACTCGATCGGGTACATTTTTTTTACATACATTTAAATACATCATACAGCTTATAGTGGATGCACAGAGAGAAGTCAATTCCAGACTATCGTTCACATACTAATCCACTCTATAATATCCTTTTGACACTAACACCCGCTTGACATGGCGCTTAAATTTGCAGTCCGGCAAATCGGTAACATGTTTTGGGACTTTATTGTAAAATCTAACACTGTTACCTAAGAAACTATTACTGGTTTTACTAAGTCTAAAACATGGGACGACCAGTTTATTACAGTTTCTAGTATTTACATTATGCCGGTCTTTTACTAAATTCAGTTTTTCAAAGTTTTTACGTACATACATTAAATTTTACATAGCTTTAACAGACTGAAACGAACTAAAGATGATGTCATTTTTTTGTTTCTTTGAAACATATGTTACAAAATTTGGAAAAAGTCTATCTACAGACAGAAAACTAGACTTATTCTCTGCCTGATACTCATTACTTCGCCGGCGTCGTTCTTTTATATTTTATAGGTTTTAGCGCTTGACTACTATCTAATCTGATAAATGGCGATCTGGTCTAAGATAGTAAAAGCGCCAAACCTTGAGGGGACTGGCTCTCAGATGCAGCTGTTGGAATACCATCAATTGAACACCAACAGATACTTGGCCACAGATTTTCAACTTGAATGAAATGGGCTAGCCAAGAGGACTTAGGTAAAGCTCTATCACCATGCTATACGATCATATCACGGTGTTCACACTCAGTTGAAAGGAGTCGAAGCTACGTCCATCGACGTCATGTCCGAATACGCTGTCAACTAAGCCGTCGTCGCTTCAAATCCATTATTATAATCAACAATACCTTTTACCCACAGAAGAGAAAACTTCCCATTTCCCAACCTCAAGAGAACAACCATTGATAAACACGTCTCGTGTTATTACAAAAAAGTTAAATAAGTATTGAATACTTGCTTTAAAAAAGTTTGGGTACTTTAAGTCTAACCTAACCAAAGCGAGATAAAAGAGTAAGATATCGAAAGTTCAGCGAGCGCGGTGCATCTAATAAAAAAAAATTAATAATAATCTTCATTAAATATTATAAAACAAAGTCCTCTACCACATCAGGTTAGTCCGGTGAAGCTGTTAAGACCTAGCAGGTCAAGTCAGGCAGCTTAGTTCAAGAAAAAAAAAATCTGCCACGTCTGCCTGTCTATTCGTAATTAACACAAAAAGTAATGAACTGATTTTCAAGCTGTTTTTACCAATAGATAGAGTGGTTCATGAGGACGGTTGACGTATATAGTTTTTTTTTTAATTATCAGAGCGAGGCTACGTTTGCCGGACCTGCTAATCTAGACTAATATTATAAAGAGGTAAAGTTTGTGAGTTTGTGACGTTGTAGAGGGTAATCTCAGGAACTACTGGTCCTAAAAATTATTTCAGTGTTATATAGTTCACTTATCGAGGTAGGTTATAGGCTATATATCATCACGTTAAAACCAATAGGAGCAGAGCATTAATGAAGAATGTTCCAAAATTTTTTCCTCTTGAGAGCGTCGCTGCGTGTTGGCGTTAGGCGAAAGTAACTATTCTCCGCAGACGATGTCGCGGGCAGAGCCTAGTAAGTTATAAATGAAGCTATCGAGAGATAATTTTTTAAATAAACACTGAGTATTCCTACTTACTATATAACAAAATTTTAAGCCACGTCTGTATGTTCGCGATAAACTCAAAAACTACTAGATTTTCATGTGCTTTTCACCAGTGGTTCAAGTGATTCATGACGAAGGTTTAGGTATATAATTTGTTAAGGTTTTTTTAATTATTAGGGTCGGACAACTGCTACCGGACCCGTTAGATATAATTAAAAAATGTATTAAAATTTTAGTATATCAATTTTATTGACCTCCTGGTCTCTAGGTTTAGTTTTCTATGCCATGTAAGGTGATATAAAATGAAAGTTTTTAAAAACAAACAAAATGCTTCTCAGAAAGTGCTAAAAGGCAACTAAACGGTACAGCATTAACTCTCAGCACCAAAGGAATACCTTTTAAACTAAACATACCGCTTCAATCCGATAATAATTGGATCAAAGCGGCGCATACCGGATTGTAATAACTCCAAATTACACGTCAGCCAGTTTGCCCTGACCCTAGATTTAGATAGGACACGGATTGTGTGACCTCTATACGTAAAGTATTAGGGTGGAAAATGAAAGAAGCGTTTATAAACACGGGACCAGAGTGCGGGAACGAGGTTATTGAATTTAGTCGGGTTCCCAACTCGGGGGCGAGACAACTCTTTTAATTTCGCGAACAGAAGCTTCGATACGAAGTGATTTCATTTATTGGACGACGTTATTACACGAAAAACATTCATTTTTTATATATTAATTTTGAATAGTATTTTTTATTGTACAATAATCTGTTTCTATTCGTCCATGATTGTTATATATCTTTACTAATAACCACCGTGGCGTTGTTTACGCTTGTATGTATATAAATGAATTGCTCCTGCCCGCGACTTCGTTCACGTGGCATAGTTAGTTTGGGTTAACGCTAACACGTGGCGGAAGCTCTCAAAAGGTCAACGTATTCCTCTCCTACTGGCCTTAGCGTGATAGTATATAGCCTTCTTCGATAAATAAGCTATCTAAGACTAAAATAATTTTTCAAACCGGACCAGTAGTTCCTAAGATTGGGGCGTTCAAGCAACTAAAGAAACAATCCCTCCAGCTTTATAATATTACTACTCTTCTCTCGTACTTACGTCGTGTTGGCATTCAAATTACCATAACTTTTGATAGAGTGAACCAATTATAATGAAACAAATATTAAGATATACTCGTGGATATGCTTTATGAATTTCTGGTTGAGGTTTTATTCTGTAACCGGTATTTTAGCAGCGATGCGTATTTATAATATTTCTAAAAATGATTGAAATGTACAGTCAAAATCTGTTATACCGACATCGAAGAGACTACCCATATTTAATCGTAAAAACCGATAGTCGTAAGAGCCGGGACCTATGTTCTGGCTCAATATAACCGGTATGTTGTTCTAAACGATGTCGCCATAAACGGTTTATAGTATGGTGAAGCTGTTAAGACCTTGCTATGTCGATAGCGTAATCAGTTCGAAAAAAACAAACGGTTGTGACTGTATTGTATTTTATTATAGAGCGTTAGGTATCTGTATAATTTTTTTTATTTTCAAAAATCTAATAAGTACTAACATGTCACTTTTATATTCATAATATAGGAAGACATAAATATATAGTACCTGGGCGACCGAGCCTAGCTCGGTTCTTTAAAAAACATTTTTAAATTAAAATAAACTGTTGGGTTTGTATCACAAAATCAGCATGTTTTCACTTAAAAAAAGATATCTTTCTTATAATTACAATAATAAATTGATCTATTTAATTAAAATAACTTGTTAAGTTTGCCTTAGAAAATTATAATTTTATACAAAAAAAAAATGTATACACTCGGATTCGAACAGCGGTTACACGGATTTTCGAAGTAACCAATTTCCACCAGAGCTATTTTTGTTTTGACAGCGCCGGCGATATATTTTCATTGCGTAAAATCTCTATTAAAAAAGTTTTCTATGAATAAAATCTAGGTAGATCGATTTATCGTAACCGAAACTACCTACATACTAAGTTCCACGGAAATAGATGACGCCGTTACTGCGATCCTGAATATATAACATATACAAGAATAGCTCGTTTATTATATTTATTTCTGTATTCTATTTTTACTTACAACATTCTGCATAACACATTTCGTTTTGATGTCATCATAGGTGGGATGTTTTCACGGTCTATCGCCGTCAGGTGGCGTGCACTACGCGTCACATAAAACTATAATCCTATTGTCATATACTCTAAAACATATAAGCAATTACACAGTGTGTTATCTACTATACTAATATTATAAAGAGGTAAAATTTGTGAATTTGTGACGTTGTAACAGGTAATCTCAGGAACTACTGGTCTGATTTGAAAAATTATTTCAGTGTTATTATTTATAGCTCATTTATCGAGGAATGTTATATGAATATATCATTAGGTTAAGACCAATAGGAGCAAAGCACTTATGAAGAATGTTCCAGAATGTTTTTTTTTACTCTTGAGAGTTTCTACTGCGTTAGCGTTAGCATAAAAGTTACTATTCCACGCGGACATGGTCGCGGGCAGAGGCTAGTTTACTAACGTATGCGTAATTTTTTCCTATTTTTGAATGACTTCATATAGAATAAGGCTTACATTTTAATTTTTTATGGTTTAATTTTGATAGCATTATGAAATGATGTCAAAACACTTTTATATGTATAGCACAAGCGGATTCCTAATGGAAATGATGTTTATTTTTTCAATTTAAATTTCGTTTAGTGAAATTTGTAGCTGTAAATGAAAAGTAAGTCAAGAAAATTCTAACGAAAAAAATAAAGCTGTCATAAGGACTGCCGATAGAAGTGAAAATCAAAACAATGAAATAAATCTGTTCTCTTCTGAATTTTTAATTAATTATAGTGGAGTGAGTTTACATTTCAAAATATATTTATTGAAAAAAAAAGATTAATAAAATTAGTGTGGTTTTCGTATCTATCGGCACTCGGAGCTATAATTATATATATATATATATACATTTGGTTGGCCCCTTGGAAATAAATTTAATAGCTGCGTTCCAGATAATGAGATGTGGTTCTGGTCTTTATCTCGATGATCTAGTACGGAGTATGCAGAAGCACTAGGTAGGAACTTTTTGGACGTCACTGTGACGAAAAAGAAGAAAAAGAACAATTCTAATTGACGTACATATTGATACATCGCTTATACGCCGACTATATTCTAGACCGCAGAAACCCTATATGGTATTCGCATTGGAGTAATCGCAACGCAGACATATAATTTCTGTACCGCCCACTTAAGAAAAGCTCTATACTTTTAAGAACCCGCATACACCGCACATTTCGCCTGGGACGCCGCTGCTCCGTATAAGATGCTGAGTTGTAGGTTAGTCCACGCTTATTAATTGTGGTTCGTGCTATTTTATTTATAGGCAAGGCCACCAACCGCTCGTACGCTTTACTTTTTGTGGGGCTTATTTACACAATCCCACCAGTCGCTTCAACATTTTCATAAAGTTTTATTAATCAATCAAATTTATGAGGGGCTGCAAAATATTAATATTACATGTACACAGGACCCTTTTTTTTTTTCGAAATGTCTACGCTATTGACCCAGTAAGGTCTTAACAGCTTAGCTTAGCTTCACCGGACTACTAAGACGAGCGCTTAAGGCACTCAGCCGATTCCATTCTGGCAACCAGCTCAAGAGTGCACGGCACATCTCGGCCTGGCTGTTGCCTGTTGCATGCAAAATCGCGACCTATCTTAGCTAACCTAGCTAACTATTCATATATGTATAAGTTGTTGAAACGTATATGTGTACCAAGCATACACGCCTCAACAACTCCTCCATATATTTATTATCGGAAAATTGAGAGTTTTTCAGTTCGATAAGGGAAAAAAGTAAACCCTTCCACTTTCATGTGTAAGCGTGTAGGCGTGCACGTGTGTGGAGGTGATCGTGTAGTGTTGTAGCAGTGATATATATTTGTGTGCCACCGTATCGCGCAAGCAACGCACTTAAGGGCTCCTTACCGAGGGATCGAACCTAGGTTTGAGCCGCTGCCGTGGGAGGCCTAATTGGGTAACACAGATACACAGGACCCTATACGCATCGCTAGACTAACACAAGCCGCGTAAGCTCAATACAGCCGGTCATGCTGCTGTAGCGTGTTATGACACGAAATTACAAATTTATCTCCCGCGAAATACCGCTCAACGTGCCTAAAGAGGTTTTAAGTTCAATAAAATATTGTCATTATTAACAAACTGACCATTTAGTATCAATCAACGCCATCTATTGACCAAAAGCGACTACACAAGCGCTTGTAATAAACTAAACGAATCAATTACGACTTATGACAGGTCATTTGACATATGCATAGGGGAAGTAGTTGTGAGTCGGCGGAGGGCTCGATCCTCTCATTATATCTTGTAGGAGTTTTATTTGATTACCAATCACAAAGGCAGAGGGCACTTTGTGTTCGCGTTGTGTAAACGCGCGGTTTGATTGCCGTGGGTATGTTTATTTATTATGCCTAATAGAGATATTGTAGTAAATAAGGAGATTACTAGGTAGTTAAGTAAGGGAGCGTTTGGATTGCTTTAAAAAAAAAGGAATATAAAATATACGCGACGAATTGAGAACCTCCTCCCTTTTTTTCGTCGGTTAAAAAGTAAACAAGATAATTAGATAATTGGTTTAAAACATACGACTCATTTCATTTACCTTCAGTTTATTACTCATCTTCGGTGACTAAGTTTCAATCAAAGAGGGGCCAGCAGTCATTTATTTTCATAGCTGTGATCGTACTGAAGTTAGTATCAAATTGGACGTATTCTTCTAATTCTAGTAACGTAAATTTACTCACAACGTATTGGCGATTTCAATGTCCAAGGAATCCATTTCTCAGGTCTATGTTTTTCATCACCCCGGACGAATAGTGTTACTAATTTAGACTACTAAATGTACGCAAATTTTAAAGGAATTCATTCGTACATGGCGGGATTCGAACCTACGGACATTCGAATGATATTCCACTGGTCTCACCATTTGATTAACCAGCATAGCTACTGTTTATTATAAAGACACGGTGAGTTATATTAAAGTGCAGGTACCATATGCACATTGTACACCTTTGTATATCTATCTCGTTTACTCTTTAATAACGTTGTATTAGTGCGAATAGTGCCGTTATAATTGCGAACATCGTTTTGTAACATTATTTCTTGAATGTATATTCATAACCGAATGTACTAAATTATCATTGTCCATTCATATGTCATTTAAAATCATACACAATATTTATGTATGAATTTATATCTTTACGTCAACTGAAATAGAACATGTGTTGTAGATTTACATATATTTGAATAACTACCTTGAATATAGTTATGAGTTCTTACGAAAACTTGACATATAATGACCGTCCGACCGTCTTAGATTTAGCTCTTTTAAAAAATATCACGCTTCCTGTGCGACTTATACAAGTTGCACACGAACTCGATTCAGACCATCATCCGGTTATTTTGCAGTTAGGTCAGAATTCAGACTTCACCCCGTCGTCGGTAAGGGTGGCTGATTACGCGAAACTCGTTAAGTACTTTAAAGATAATCCGTCGTCTAGTAGTTTAGACAGGATTCCGGATGTGTTGGCGTCTAAAGCTGGCGCGGATTCGGCCATCGATTCCCTGGTTGATTATCTCCAGACTGTCGTCAGAGAGACCTCGAGAGAGGTACAAGCGGCGAACGATCGTCGTTTTATACTCTTTGATGACGTGAAAGCATTGATCACGGAAAAGAACGTCGCGACTCGGGCTTACGACGCTTACCCGTCTGCAGAGAACCGCGATCGATTACGTTCGTTACGAAAAACAGTCAAGTCTCGTATCTCTGAGATACGGGGCGACAGGTGGGACAGACTTCTGGAGGGTCTCCAGCCGTCTCACCTGTCGTATTGGGCTCTCACGCGTACTATAAAATACAGATATGGTTACTCCAATGCCTCCTCTCGACAGAGGCCCCGGGTTGCCTCCCGCGTTTGATAACATAGATAAAGCAGATTGTTTTGCCGCGAGTTTGGAAAAACAGTGTTCGCCAAACACTGACAATACTGACCCCTTCCATATTGGTTTAATCGAATCAACCGCGGAGCATATAATCGCGACCCCTCCGGTGGATACCCTAACCTCGATCACTTTTGACGAAGTTTCAGCCGCCATCAAGCGTCTTAAGCCTAAGAAGTCCCCAGGTCCCGATGGAATCAGGAACGAGGTTCTGAAACTCCTTCCTGATCGCTTTATAGCTCTATTGATCTGCATCTTCAATGCGGCCATGTCCCAGGGTCACTTTCCAGCTGTCTGGAAAAAGGCCGTAGTGATAGATATTCACAAGCCCGGCAAGAAAGCTACGCTTCCCGATAGCTATCGCCCCATTAGTTTGTTAGATATTTAGGTAAACTCTACGAGCGGCTCCTTCTGAACAGACTCCAGGTCACGATTTCAGATCTTAATTTAATACCGCCTCAGCAGTTTGGATTTCGTGCCAAACACTCGTGTACAGATCAAGTGCTACGCCTCACGGAGTATACTTTCTCTAAATTTAACGCCGATCCAAAACGTAAACCGAAACGCACAATTGCAGTCTTCTTCGATGTCGCCAAGGCTTTCGATAAGGTCTGGCACGGAGGGCTCATCCATAAATTATGTAAATCTCGAGTACCCGATAGGTTAATTCATATTATCCGCGATTATCTCACTGATAGGACTTTCCGCTTCAGAGTGGACGGTGAACTATCGCCGCCCCACCCGATACCCTGGTGTGCCACAGGGCTCCATACTCGCGCCCACGCTCTTCAATCTGTTCATCAGTGACCTACCTCGGTCTCGGGGGGTCGAGGTAGGTTGTTTCGCTGACGATACCGTTATTTACACTTCCGGCTGGCGGTCGGACTTTCTTAGGAAGCGCATCGAAAAAACCGTTCATACTCTCGGTGAATGGTTTCGTCGATGGCGCATAGAAGTTAATCCCGATAAGAGTGCCGCAATACTCTTCGATCCCACGAAACGCACTAATAAATTCGAGCCCATCAGGCTATACGGAATCGATATCCCTTGGGTCGAAGAGGTCAAATATCTTGGTGTTACATTAGATAGACATTTAAAGTTCAATTCACATATAGACAGAGTACGAAAGAGAGCCGCTATGGTCTTGGGTCGCCTCCATCCGTTGCTTTGTCACAAAACTTTCATAAGCTGCAGGTTCTCCAAAATCGTGTTTTACATAAAGTGACCGGTGCCCCGTGGTACATCCGGAGAGTCGATCTCCATAGAGACCTAGAGATCCCTTCTATCTGGGCATACGTAAAATGACTTAGGATTAGTTATTTTAAAAAAGCCGCGAATCACCCCAGTCCGTTAGTGGTATCCACCGCACAATACGAACCCGTACCAAACGCTGCGCGTCATAGAAGACGGCCGCGACATATTTTTATCGACCTTCCTGATGAAATAACGGCAGTGAACAATCAGTATCAGCCTGTCTCTCCAAACAGAGCGTGTTCACGCCCACGCCCGCGTAACCACAGATCACGCCACCGTGGTCTGGGAGTAGATTTCGCTCCCGCACACCTGATTAGGCCTCCCTCGGTAGCGGCTCAAGTCTAGGTTCGATCCCTTGGCAGGGAGCCCTTGAGTGCGTTACTTGCGCGATACAATGACACAAAAAATTACATCACTGCTACAACACTATACGATCACCCCCACACACGTACACGCCTACACGCTTGCACATGGAAGTGGAAGGGTTTTACTTTTTCCCCTTATCGAACTAAAAAAAAAAAACTCTAATTTTCCGATAATAAATATATGGAGGGGTTGTTGAGACGTGCATGCTTGGTACACATTTGCGTCTCAGCAACTCATACATATATGAATAGTTAGCTAGGTTAAATGAGATAGGTCGCGAGTTTGCATGTAACAGGCAACAGCCAAGTCGAGGTGTGCCGTGCACCCTTGAGCTAGTTGCCTAAATAAATTCGGCTGAGTGCCTTAAGCGCTCGCCTTTGTAGTTCGGTGAAGCTGTTAAGACCTTGCTAGGTCAATAGCGTAGTCAGTTCGAAAAAAAAAACATATAATGAAGTACCAAGCAACGTCATGGTGTCGTTTTTAAATGTCGGAGTGCAATGTTATGAAATAAAATCTTCTACCACGTCTGTCTATCTGTTCAAGATAAACTCAAATACAACTGAACGAATTTTCATGCAATTTTCACCATTCGATACAGTAATTCATGAAGAAGGTTTAGGTATATCATTTCTCAAGTTTTTCTTTATTGAAAGAGCGGGACATCGTCCGCTGGACTCGCTGTAGGTATATATATATCGACTCAGCAATCCTTTACAAATAAAATTGTGCTAACTGTTAGTATAATTATTATATTAGAAGCTATTATCGCTTTAATGGGTCGTAACAAGCAATTTTGTGCAAACATTAACCCTCGTACGGCACAAAGAACAGCCGGGAGAGAGTGGAAAGGTCAGTAAGTGTCAAGGGAGAGCGTGACATTTGTCTAAATTGGTATACTTAGCCCTTTGATTCTCGTAACTCCTGTAAATCCATTCCTAGATGCATATCAATTCTTTATTGTTAGATCGTTTAGTAATCATTCTAAACTAACGGGCCCGGCGGGCATTATCCCGCTTTTATAAAAAAAACCTTGTCGGATTATATACGTAAACCATTCTCATGAATCATTTTATATACTTGTGAAAATCGCATGAAAATCCATTCAATAGTTTTTGAGTTTATAGCGAACATACAGACAGACTGGCATAGGATTTTGTTTTATAAATATGTGGTGATAGTGATATATTTGACACGAATTTGACAAGATATAATAATTGTTATGAAGCTAGCAAGTCAGCACTCATAATTCCGAGAAGGCAGACGCAACTTTAGTTATGTTATGTGTTTTCGGGTGTTTGTATGCTAGTCACAGAGTACTTTGTATTAGTGGAAAATGCTAGTTATAATATGACAATCTTATATCAATCTTAATCTTTTTTTTTCTCGAACTGACTACGCTATTGACCTAGCATGGTCTTAACAGCTTCACCGGACTACCACAATCTTAATCAATAACCAAGTTTTAATAATTTACTTTATGTTTCTCAACAATGAGGGCTATCGTAAATCATTTGCAGTTATTCTGCTGTTCAGTAATTTTTAACAATGACAAGATAATACATAAAACTAATTATAACAATTTTGCAATTTTTAAAATTTTTGGTGGTCTGTCTGTATGTCTGTTTGTTCCAGGTAATCTCCGAAACGGCTGGACCGATTTTGACGGAAATTTTACTAGCATATAGCTGAAATGACAGCGGATTACTTAGGCTACTTAGGCTTTAAATTAGACTATGTGTTAGCCGTTTCGTTTGCAATGCTATCTACAAAATGGTTGGACCGATTTTCACGGAACTTTCACCAACAGATAGCAGACATCATAAAAAGTAATTTAATCTATTTTAATTTAGACTATCAGTTAATCGTAGCTTGGCCTGTAGTACTATCTCGAAAACAGTTAGACCATTCTTCGCGAATCTATCATTGACAGCTAGCTGACTTTATAAAAAGTAATTTTTAGGAGACTTTCACTGGCAGATATCTGAGCTTAAGTCAAAAAGTAATTTAAGTCATTCTATTTTAGACTAGCTGTTACCCGGGACTGCTTCCGTATGAAATTTATCAAAAATATGTACTGGACTCCAAAGATAAATATAATTGAAATTCATATATCTATGTATGAAATTTGAATTATATTGTCTTTTTGGACATTTTGTTTTATTAACCACACTTTCGTCTACATTACTCAGTAACCAAAGTAACATTTAAACCTCATTTCACACACTGTTAGTATCTATATATCTTAACCTTACATGTTACTGTAAATGGCGTGCATGTAGTACTTACAATTGTTTTTAAAGTACTTTTTTATAATTGTACATGGTCTCACAATTTTATATTTCTTCAATACAATTTAAAAAACCGTGTGCGGTACTGCGGATACAGCTAGTAACATGTAACAGTAGTTGTTCACTATTACAAAGATATATAACGTATGTAATTAATTAATCGAAAGCAAAAAAAAAAAACGGTCCGAGCCAAGAGTCTGCAGAATAATTCAAAAAAACACTTATTCAATTTTTCGATCGAAAAACAATTTTTCACTATTATTACTTCATGATAAAACAAGACTTCAAGCCGTTTAAGAAATTGTTATAACACTATAATAACTGTAGTGGATATCATCATTTTATATTAACTTTTTTTTCTGCAATTTGAAAATATTTGCACAAAAAAATATCTCCAAAAACAATATGACTACACTTTTTCTTTTCGAAATGACTACGCTATTGACCCAGCAAGGTCTTAACAGCTTCACTGAACTACTAAGGCGAGCGCTTAAGGCACTCAGCCGATTTGATTTTGGCAACCAGCTCAAGGGTGCACGGCACACCTTGGCTTGGCTGTTGCCTGTTGCATGCAAAATCGCGACCTATCTTAGTTAACCTAGCTAACTATTCATATATGTATGAGTTGTTGAAAGGTATATGTGTACCAAGCATAAACGCCTTAACAACTCCTCAATATATTTATTATCGGAAAAGTGACTATACTTACAACAAACTATAGACTCGAGGTGAATAATAAACAGTATTATTTGTCAAGTGAACTTTTCCTTTTTGTATTTGAGTAAGAAGTAATAGAAGGCATGAAAAACAAATGGACTCTACTAAAATATATAGTTGATATTCTTTTATCACATTTCTTTTTTCTGGAATAATCTACTATTTTGCCGTCAACGCACGATTAACGTCAATTATCAAGTGATTATCCTGCTGGGCGGTAGATGGCGCGCATCGGATATCTGTCCTCGGGGACTTGTTACGAGTTTCTCGAAACGCCAAATTGCCACGACCCTCCATGTGAATTTATCTCTGATCCGGGAGAGATCAATGTAAAATTGTCAATTATCTCATTGTTAGCCAACAATCGACCGTAAACTTCGTTAATTAGAGTTTATATTACGAGTTGTGTGTGTCTTTTGTTTATTTTCGAAATAATTTGACAGCAAATGCTACGTAATCATTTTGTTTAAAATGCTCATAAAGAGAATTTAATTTGCCATTTTTTCAAAACTTATGAATAAAGTATTAGAATTATTATTCTATATATTAATAAATTGGTATCCGCTACTTACTACTTATGAAACTGTTCTTGTTATCTATCTGTCGTAATAATAGATTGCTTTTAAATTGAAATGTTCGTTACCTTAGTTAATTAATAATTAAAGAGTAGTAGGTTTCGAATATTTTTCTTATATTTTAAAAGTTTAAGCTTATAACAACAATTAAAGTAAATGATAAATGAAAAAGTGTTCTTAGACGGTAAATACTATGCATCAGTATTTTTCAACGTGTGGATCTCGACCCTCTGGGGGGTCGCCAAGCCTCTTTAGGGGGATCGCGAATTTTCTATGGAGGAGTTGCAAGATTTTAGGAAATATAGTAACAATAAAGTTTTAAAAGATTGATTAAGAACATTGTTAACAAACCATAAAATAAATGTATGACATCTCTTCCATCTTAAATATTTGTATCAAATTAACGAAAAATAAAATAAAAAAACTCATGAGAACTTTTATGCATCTGTCCTAACTCTATGTATGTAAAATACATAAGATAAAGCACCGGTAGAGGGTTTGCGAAATATTTCGTACTAAACGGACCGTATTTTTTTATATTATAGGAAGAAAACCAACAGGTGGGTAACCTGATGTTAAGCGATTACCACCGTCCATAGATACTTGCAACACCAGGGGAGTCGCAAGTGCGTTGCCAACCTGTCTTGGTGGAAGGAAAGAGGAGAAAGGGAAGGTGAGGAAAGTTGGGTCTCCGGCGCTCTCACTAATTGAACGAAACACAACAATGTAAGCAGTGTTATTTCACGTCGGTTTTCTGTGAGAGGGTGATACTACCCTGGAAGAGCCAATAATGGCTTCAGCGTCGCTCTACCACCTCTGTCATGGAAAGATTGAAAAACATTGACATACACATATAGAGAAGCTGGCTCTTAAGTCTAACCCACAGTGCTGATGTCAACAATATTATTGTAAATTTACGCAATCAGATAATGGAAATACTATCGTAATTTGTGTATCAGTATTTACGTGACCCAAACTTTTTTACATTCTACTAGATATGCCCGTGGCTTTGCACGCCTTTATTATTGCGAGTGGTCGACCAGCGGTCGAACTTCAACCATAGAGGAAAAAAGTCGAGGTAGTCATCAATAACTGCCAACAGAAGTGAAACCTCAAAACAATGTAATCTAATTGTTCTTTGTGAATTTAATTCTTCACTTAATTGAAATTAATCATAGCGTGAATTATTTAAATTTCATAATTTGGAAATTGAAATTATCATCATTAGTCTATTGGCACTCCTAATAATATTTTCATACTTTTTATATAGTTTATTAACCAATCAAAAATATGATAGGCTGTGCAATCTCGATACAAAATATTAATAATAGATGTACACAGACTACTATACGTGTCTCTAGTCTGAAGCAGGCTGTGCAAGCACTATACGGTCGGTCACGCTTACTAGCATGTCATTTGATTGACACGAAATTAAAAATTTATTTCCTGCCAAAAAAAATATTACTCAACGCGCCTAAACAATTCTTCACTTCGAAAAATATTTTTAGTCATAACACTAATGCGCGATAATAGTTACGAAACAAAAAAAAGATGAGCAGTCACGGGACGCCTGGCAGTTGTGAAACATCGAATTGTTTTCTATAGATTATATGTATAAAAGAACAGATTACGACAGGAATCAGCTATGGCATAATGAAAAGATAAAGCATTACAAATTTGTTTAATAAAATAATGACTCTTTGTTTTATTACATAGAATACATTCAATACAAAATACAAAAATTCAAATAGGCACAGGCGCGATGTTTTTGGCGGCATTTTTCAAAGAGTGCTAGGTTGTCAGTGCTTGCCGCGTAACACTAGTAGAACGAGTGGCCGACAAAACAGAATCTTATGTTTATACAGATAGTACTGCAAATGGTTTTGAATATTACCTTAATAGTGCAAAATTCGTGTTTTGCGTCGCCACACCACCAATCAGGTTTACCCTCCGCCTAAAGATGTTTCACTTCAAAAAAGAATAAAGAAAAACGGCTGAGAAACAGAGGAGAAATCGATACGTTTCAGCGCCATCTAGTAGCGAATTGCATCAAAATTGAAATACATAAAAACCCTATGAATAAGTTATACCAATTATCATGATAAATGGTGTAACACTATTAGGATATATTGTTCACATGTATTTTTAGGTACAAAGATCGATTTAATTTCCTACGGCGATGATGTCATAGCTCCTATTTGAAATACTTATGTTTTGAATAGGAAGTCGATATTTTTACACTATATCCGCATTTTATTGAAGTCAGTATTGATTCTGGGAAGTTATATGCAGTAAGTGTGACTAACAAGATAACGTCTCGATAAACAATACCGCACTGTTGTGACACAAAACGCTACACCTGATGTTTTATTTATATGTACAAAGATAATTTTTAAAAATACAAATTTTGTACTCATTTTTTAGTTTAATTGCGGATTCGGTTTGCAGCTTTGTCTTGATACAGGGCGTAATATGTTATGAAACAAAGGTGGCTGTGTACCACAGAATAGAAGTGAAGACTTTTAAATAATGTAGTATTATGTAGTAACTGTAAACACATAATATCGTATACAAGTTAAGTGGGGCGCGTCCGCGAGATAAAAAAACAAGCCCTTTTATTAAGAATTATTTAATATGGAATGGATACACTAAACTTATATTGATTTTACAACTATTGTTCGATGTAGGAACGGGTAGCACCGTAACTAAACCTAAGAGAAGATACTATCGTTCGAAGCCTGAACTGAGAGTCGTTTCCAATCCAATTCAATGTATGAGGTGAGCCTCACGATCCCCATGTGGTGACGAGAGTCCAATTCTCCGTAATTGTCGCCTCATGTCGCGTGATGCTGCAGGTGGCTGATGTGTGGCAATAGTTACAAGTAATCGGTGAATTGTGTTGTAACTTGGTTGTTACTGTGTGGTGAGATGGTGTCACATACAGAACACTACCCGATTAGGCTTCCCACGGCAACGGCTCAAGCCTAGGATCGATCCCTCGGTAGGGAGCCCTCGAGTGTGCTGCTCGCACGATACAGTGACACAAAATCTTACATCACTGCAACAACATTACACATATCACCCCCACGCACGTGCACGCAAACACGCTTACGCATAAAAGTAGAAGAGTTTTGTTTCTTTCCCTTATCGAACTGAAATAGTTTGGAAAGTTACGCGACACGAAATATATATAGGAGTTGGAGATATATAGGAGCTTAGGTCCGCTCAGACAGGTCGCGAATTGCATGTATCAGGCAACAGCCCAAGCCGGGGTGTGCCGTGCACCCTTGAGCCAGTTGCTCAAATAATATCGACTGAGTGCCGCAAGCGTTCGCTTTAGTAGTCCGGTGAAGCTGTTAAGACCTTGCTGGGTTAATAGCGTAGTCATTTCGATAAAAAAAACATACAGAACATAAATTATAAATAACTTAAAATATCGTAATATTATTTTAATACTAGCCTTCGTTCGCTGCTTCATTAGCATTAGTATAGATGCGATCCATACTTCACGAACAGTACATTTTGTCTGAATGACAGGTACCCTAAGTCGGTTTCTATGCTCCGGATAACGGGCTTGAAAAATGTAATGATAAATAATTGATTAGTCGAGAACCTACTTAACAAAAATATTTAGTCGGAATATAAAAAAATATAATTTTAGATCTCGATAGCAAACATCAACTACGGTTTCAAAATATAGTCAAACACTATTTATGTGATTCAATGGATGTAAAAAGAACCATTAAAAGCATTCTTAGCTGTAACTATATTTAAGAACCATCAAGACCAAGGAAATATACATTCCTGAACGCATAGTACTTACGAGTTTAAAAATTTTATAACTTCATAAATCTAAATTAAATAAAGATTTTGTAATTCTTTGATAAGGATTGACTATGTAAGAAGTGAAAATAAAGTCGAGCAAAACAAATTATAATCTGAATTATTTAAATTTCATAATTTGTCAATTGAAATTATTAACATTGGTCTGGTTTCACGTATATTGGCTCTCAGAGCAATTGTGCAGTTACGTACCTTGCACGTTGTCCTGGATATTATGCGCACATCAGCGCAATTATATTAACGTTATATTTAATGAATAAATAATAAGTTAGTTGTAAACAAACACTCATTAAGGTTGCACTACAGCACTGTAACATAACAATAAAGGAATTAAAACATACAAAATATCTTTATTCCCACAAACTGTCAACCAAGAATAGACATGCAGGGCTTGGACTTGTTCCTCACTCCTACAGCAATAATTATATCTTTATACAATTTATTATTTAATAAAACATATGATGGGCTGCACAAGCTCAATGCAACATATCGATATACGCGCCGTTAGTCTGACGTTAGCGCAATACATCACGAGGATGTCGAGGTCTTTGGTGACGTTAACCCATTATTTTTTCCCCTAATAAAAATGATGGAAATCTATCGAGTAGTTTTTACATGTACGCACAATGACAGACGTCAATCATTTATTTTAAATAAAATAGATATATGTCCTTGATTAAAAGCAAAAGTAAAGACGGGGCTATAAGCGAGTTCTTTGTTAAATACATAAGTCAGATATTTTGTTTTAGTATAGTACGTAATACTGATAACGACAGTAGACGAATTGATAAGATATGATACGGTTCGACCGCCATATTACTTTGTAATACAGTTTCACGTTGATATTTACAGCGCGAGTGTTTATTTTGTGATATGAAAAAGTGATATTCGTTCATTAGTGTAGTTTTACAGGTAAATATTTAATTATATCTTATATTGACAAATAATATTACGAATTTTTTAATATTTTATCATTTCAACAATTTATCATTTACATTTGTTCATATCTATTTTTAAAATGGTCTATTAATGTGTATAAAGTAAAAATAGAAAATAATATGGAAAACAGTAATTTTTCATCAAATTATAAGTAAACCTTACAATATTAAGCGCTTTTGTCCGAAATTACATTATAAAACGTAATAATAATAAAATATAGTTTAGCGCTATCTAGTGGCTAAGTATAGTAAAATAATTAACATAACATTTCTCGAAAGAAACCTAAGGTTATAATATGGTACCAATAAGAAAACCTTAAGTCCCAGGTCTGATAATTTGACAAATATATTTCCCATAGCTGGAAGAAGCTATATTAAATAATACTTTGTGTATTACTAAATTACTTTATAATAACTATATGTTATTTAAATTGCATATAGTTTAACTTAAATGTAATTTTCTTAAAACCAATTTTTAATTGGATTAACAACACACTCTTTGTTTATTCCCTTGGAATATTTGTACTTACGTAGTTCTCCCAAAACCTCAAGACTATTTTTATTATTTTTTTACTGGACTTATCTATACTTTTATGGATTGATTTTGTACATAAAATAATAGTGAGCATTTGCGTCTTTGCATGTGTTAAATTACAAAATAATTTTTACTAATAATACAACACTAGTGTCATCTAGCGGCGAAAAGCTAAATTAATAGATAATACTTCATGAAAATACATCCAACAAAGACAATATTTACACATAATTCATGGTCAAACTACACGGACCTTAATTTATGAGTAAGGACTTACATAATATTTTGTGTTACTAGCTAACTAGCTAACAAACATTTAAAATAATTGTAAGAGTGAAATATTTTTTTAAATTTATGAATCAGACATAAGATGATATCTAAATATAAAATACAATGAAAATGGGAGCGGTTAATAAATCCTACACATTCCTATGCATCATTGTCATATGTGTTAGCGATAATCTGATAACATACTTCATTATCAACAGATAACCCACTCGGACGTACTTTGTCGTATCGGAATTTAATGGTAATGAAATGATACTTGTTTTTCAGAAAAAATGGGTCTGCGTGTCGCGTCCTGTTTTATTTTAATCTCCTTTATAATTGGGGTACAGTGTCAAGACAGTGAGTAGCGCCATCTATTAATTTATTTGTTAACATAATAAGTTAAAATGCTTACAGTTTATAATTTCTTTTTGTTTGCTATATTGTTAAGATATAAGTTTGGTGTTTCATAGCGTCGAGGGTTCGTGTTGGTTGTTACCGGTGGAGTGAAATGAAATACTAAAGATGTTTCATCGACTGTTTTTTTATGCAAATATTATACTCGTAATACAAATATGTGTTCGCTAAGTATAGCGTCTCACGCTAGCGTCACTATGCGTACCGAGTGAATGTAACAATTCTCTGGGTAAGCACTCAAGCCCCTGGATACAGGTCTTCAGAGTGCGGTATCCACAATGTTACCGGACTTATATGCTAAGATTTGTTAAACAAGTGTCATTAAAATTAATAAGGGCGTAGCACCTACTAGTATACAACTTCAAATATATGGTGTTAAAGAGAAAACTTGTTTAAGGACTATGCGTCGAAAATGACTTAGATTAAGATGAAATATGCCAGTCAATGTTTGTACAGCAGGAGATTTAATCTGTGATAGTATTATACGAGCGACGGATATTAGCAATCAAATTATTAAAATAAATTCTTTCTTTATGTAGCTAATGATTATTTTGTAACACTATTGTTACATAACTCTAACATAAAAAAGCAAGATTACTTTTCAGTGACATAAGGTAAAATGTAAAGGAAATGGAGTATAGTGACATCTGTTATCAAATAGTTGTACTAATCTCATGTGATTGCAGCTACTGAGAAACCAGCAAACAATACCGTAGCACCAGAGACAGGAATATGCAGGTCTTGTATCTGTAAAGATAACAAAGTGAACTGCTTTGAGCAAAACTTATCAACTTTCTTTAGTAAGGAAGACTGGGATGGTAAGTATGTTATATTATTTATATTTTAGCTAACTGTGATTCATAGTTTTGGCTTGACATTTGCGACAAAATTCATTTATTCTTACTTTGTTATATCATAAGAGGCAAACCAACAAGTGGGTCACCTGATGTTAAGTGAACACCACCGTCCATAGGAACCAGCAACACCAGAGGAGTCGCGAGTGCGTTACCAGAGTTAGTAGCGAAGTGGGGACGGATGAGGGGAAGGTAGGCCTCCGGCGCTCTCACTAACCAAACGAAACGCAACTATACAAGCACTGTTACCTCACGTGGGTGTTTCTGTGAGTTGGGTGGTAGTACCGGGGCCGAGGCATTCATGCTGAAACCAGTTATAGTTTTAGCGTGGCTCTGTCACCTACCAAAAATCTTAATTAAGCCTATCTTAGTTTACTTTCTGGACTTCATTTCGTATTGAAATTAGTCGAATACTAATAGTCGTAGCGTGATGTCAGATAACCTTCCGTTTTACCCTTAAGTTATTATAACATTATTTAAGAAACCGCCGTCAAGGCAATAACGTCATTTAAAAATCCATCCTAAAATAGTTAATAATTATATGAATATCATGAAAATAAATGTATAAAATAATAATAGTAATAAATAAAAAAAATAAAAAACACCCAACAGTTGCACACAGATACGATTTTTAACATACACAATAAATAAAACGAAAGCAAAAAAAAGGTGCGGACGAAGAGTCTGCTGCTGAACATAACAAAAAAGAACATTATTTATAACTAAACACAATTTTTAAATTTTAGCATTGACAGACTTCAAGCCTAAAGAAGTGGATCTAAGTGAAAATCTCTTTATCAACGTAACAGTGATAGCCGATCTACCGATAGAGATCTTAAACCTGTCGAGATGTAGTATTGAGTTCATAGAAAAGGCCAGTTTTCGTGATCTACAGGAGATGAGGGTTCTGGATTTGAGCCATAATAAGCTCACGTCGGCGAAGTTAAGCCCGCATGCTTTCGAGGTATATTTTATTTTGTTTGTTTTTATAAATTATCCAGACGATGATTCAAATTACACATAAATATTGTATTAAGCAAATACATAAAAAAAGGTCAACTCAGTATATATTTTTCTAACAGTTGTCTTTTTCTGAGGTATCATACATTTTTATCGCTCCTTGTCTATATATTTCCTATCTTTCTCTTTCCCTGATTAAATTTACATTGCCTGTAACTTTTGTATCGGAAACGTTGCGTAGAAAATCATTATATTTATTAAAATTTTCTTTTTGAACTTTACTGTTTTATATCTCAAAATTGCTTGCAGGATTATAATATGTAACTTGTCATTGGAACTGCGTTAATTTTGAGAGTGACATAGGCTAAACAATATTTTAATTTGATGTTTGTGAATTAAGAAAAAGTGAGATATTTTTGAAGTTATACTTCTTTTGGCGCGTTAGGAAAAAATTATAAGAGTAATTTTTACGATGCGCGCGCAAACCGACACCCCGAAGTTAGCTATAGTCAACATTTTGTTTCTTCGTATTTTTTCTATTGTTAGTGCCGTTTTTTCTACAAACGTAGAATATAAGGCGAAAGATAAAATATTTGAAAGATTTTTATCTTTTTAGGCCAAAGAAGTATAACTTCTAACGCGTCTACATAAATACACACACACTTTTTTACTCACAAATACTCAATTGGACAACTCGTTCATTATAAAGTATTTTGCAGTCAGGTTTTGTTTTTATTATTTTTTAACATTGATTCTACTTATTTATCGGTTAAATATATGGCGCGCGCCCGCGATATTTAGAGATATGCACTTTTAATGTAAAAGTTTTTAATATTAAATGATTACAATTTTTCTTAAGTTAAATATGAAACTAAAGGGTTCCTACCGCTCGAGGTATGAGACAGTAGTACAATAAAACTAAATCTATTAAAACCTAATCTACGACCTAATCTAAAAGATGTGTCTACTGCTCGAAGGCTGAAAACGAATAGTGTCTTTAAATCGGGACTCAATATATGCGGTGGTTTTCACGTCCCATGGTAATGACGAGATCCCAATGCCTCGTATTGTCGCGTTGGGCTGTAGATAGCTGATGTGTCGTAAAGGTTATAAGATGAGAGCCAAGTTCAATATTATAATATATGCCTTGGGTGTTAACTTCAACGACAATAGAAGTAAGACCTAAATGGGTGCCAAGTTCGATGATCAGTCCGGAAATTTATTTATAACAACATAAAATATGTTATCACAAATTAGAATATAATTTCTGCTTATAACTTACGATGTATATTGAAGCCCAAGGTCTGACTTGGCTTTGACATTTTTGTCAAATAGTTTTAGGGTTATGAGGGGTTTAAAAGTGGCTCCAAATGGTTCGTGTATACTACACATGGTACAACGGGTTCACCATTCTGTTAGTTTGAATTTGCTAGACACGCTACCGCGTGTTCAGACTTATGTCACAACTTAGCTGTTTACGTGTCGTGTGATTGTATAATATGTATATATTTATGAGAAAATATGATAATAAATACTCAACTAAAATTGTATACAGTAATATTATAATAGATGTGTAACTAAATTGTTTAAATATAAGTTGACATATTGCATTTCAGGGTCGTTTCTTACCGGAAGAATACGAGCCGCTCGCATCAATGCGTGTGCTAAATCTAGCTTACAATGACCTCCACTCCCTCAACCAGGATCTGTTTGAGCATCTCCCTGAGCTTGAAGAGTTGGATCTCAGTGGAAATCCTCTGACTACGATTGATCACGTTACGCTTATTGCCATTTCCAGCTTACCCATGTTGAAGGTAGGTAGTGCCATCTTACTTCGAGTAGATGAACTATTAATGCAAACATTCTCAGCCATATCTCATAGATGGCACTTTTTTCTACAATTTATAAAATTGTATATGAAACGCATTCGAACATAATAAATAAATTATTTAATTTTAATACATGGATTGTATTGGATTTGCTTGAACGCGCTAATGTCAGGAACTACTGGTGCGATTTGAAAAATTCCTTGAAAAATGTTAGATAACTCCTTTATCGAGGCTATAGGCAAAATATAAAAATCATCAAACTAAGACCAATAGGAGCGGAGCACCAATCAAGAATGTTACGATATCATTTTTTTTCTTTTGAGAGCATCCACTGTGTTTTAGTGTTATGTTAGCCCAATGTAACTATTCCACGCAGACGAACTCGCGGGCAGAAGCTAGTTTTGGATATAGTGCTGACATTAAAGTGACACTTCCAAAGTCGTTATACCTGAAATCCACTGTAGTAAAAAATGGATAAAATAATTTATTCAGGTGCTCCGTATGAGGTCGTGCCAAATGACAGAGATCCCAGAGAAATTCCTTCACACTCCAAGATACCTCGAGCGGTTGGACATCAGCGACAACCAGTTGACTGTAGTGCCTCAAGAACTTGATGAAACAAAGAACTTAGTATACCTGAACCTGAATCAGAATCCAATTGTCGAGTTAGACATGAAATCAGAGGACAACCCGTAAGTTTTTGAAGTGAAAACTTTTTTAAAGGCGTTGAGTTGTGTTTGTAGCAGAAGATAAATTTATAATTTCGCGTCATTGTGTTTTTAAATTTTACTTTCATCATGTAATGATACGCAAAAATAAAACTAAACGATTTTAAGTTTAGGTTTCTTCAATTTTATTGTTACTACATAAACCTATAATAGAGCTTAATGTTTACCTATCATTAAGAATTCAGAATTATATTCTGAAATGTTCTCTGTCAGTCTGTGAAAATTTCATCATACAAACAAATAACATACACTACCGTTTTATATATATGAGCAGAAATTTGGTAGATGACTTGGAATCCGTACAAGATCCTACGCGGACATATGTCTGTCACATCTACTTTTAACACAACTCAGAATTATTCTCCTTACTGTTCCGATGTCGAGAATATATTTGGCAACTCGTGTAGACTTAAAGAGCTATTAGTGCGGTCTGTTTGAATTTTGTTGTAAGTAACTATAAATTACAGAAATCTGTGAATTCAAATGGACAGCATATTTGTATTTTATTTATGAACCATAAGGAGGAAACTGTACGTAATATTATTAACGCCACCGAGGTCTATAACGTCATGTTAAATGTTGACGCTAGGTTATAAAAATGTTAAGGCACCATCTATTCCTAGTAATACTGAAATTTTGGTAGCTAAAAAGAAGAGAAAAGTTTTTAGCGGGATTTTAATCTGTTATGCTTTAATATTGTATTCATAATCTTGAGTTCACTCTATATTTTGCAAGAGTGAAGTGAATAGAAAATAATACCACTGAGCATAAATTCTGAGATGCTACAAAACACACCGGGAACTTCTAATAAGGGAGCCACCATTTTGTTAGAACATTAAAATAATCGCAAGACACGCAACATTAGTACAAACTCGACAATGTCAAAAAAATTTAGACGTCACAGGACGTATGGTAGATGTGAGATATCGAAATTGTTTTGTATAAGTTATATGTATAAAAGAACAGATTAAGACAGGAGTCAGCTATGGCATAATGAAAAGATAAAGCATTACAAAATTGTTCCATAAAATAGTGACTGTTTATTTATTTTATTACATATTTTCATTAATTACATAAATGGTCATCTTTATTAAATACAAAATTACAAAAGTTCAACAAGGTGCAGGCACGATTTATTTACAGGCGGCATTTATCAAAGTACGCTACGTCATGAGCACATGCCGCGTAACACTAGTACAATGAGTGGCCGACAAAACAGTTTGAACCTTATTACGTTAATAGTGTAAAATTAGTCTTTGCGTCTGTACAACAATCCGGCGTACCCTCAACCTATATATGTTTCACATCAATAATTTTAAATTGAAATTGGAAAATTGCCAACCTAAAAAATAAAATAAAAGAGTGTTTGGTAGCTTCGAGGGATGGTGTTGTTTCTTGTTGCCGGGTTAAATAAAATGCAGTAGATACGATATAGACTGCTCCTTTAATGTACGTGTTGTACAAGTTATAATGCACACAATAGGATAAGATACTGGATATATAAATACAGTCTTATACTAATGTCCCTACGTGTCCCGGGTGAATGGCAAAGTGACGCGTGGGTTTACACATTTTTATTTCAGTGTTGCCGGTCTTAATGTTAAGGATTAATAACGCCACTAGTGTTACTATTGTAGATTTGACAGCTGACTGTAGTTTGCGTACATAAAACACATTTGTACATTGCGACAAAGTTGATTGCAACGACCCACTATTCCACAGAGGATTTCCTCGTCTCCGTAAGCTGCAGGAACTCCACATGTGTAACATGCCAACGCTCCGCCGTATTGGTGCCGGAGCGCTCGCTGGACTGGAGAACCTCGTCAAACTGCATCTGAGCTTCAACCCCTCATTGGAGTACATCGACCCCAAAGCTCTGGCGAGACCTGATGATATCGGAGAGACATATGACTGGCCTCTAGTTAAGGAGGTAGGTATTTCACTTTAATAATCACGCTCGGTGGCGAAGTTTTAAGCGTCATCCAGATACTTTATCGGTCGATCTAAGTTGAAATTCTTGCGAAAGACTGGGGCGTTTTTGGGTAAAGAAAAACATAACGAGGAAACGATGGCGTAATGGTAGTCCTTTTTTATTACGTACAAATTGCAATTAAAATTTCCCGTAATTCACCTGTATATGCTTCCGACAGCTGTACTTAAGAGCCAGTTTTATTTAATTTTATCATCTTACCCATAATCATCGAAATCAAAATCAAATCATACTTTATCCATAAATTATCAAATGTAACAAATAATGAACTCATATATTGTTCATATTCCTGAGGAAGATTGCATAAAAATGGTGCGACCAGTACAAAATTCAACATTATTCCTATATCTACTCCAAATCAGTAGTGCCCGCATTTCATTATATCGGTCTGAATGTGTACCAAGTTATTATGATTGGCAAGTTTTTTTTTTCGATCTGAATACGCTATTGACCCACCAAGGTCTTAACAGCTTCACCAGACTACGCAAGGCCTACTCGCTTTTTCGCTACTTATTCTATAATAAAAAAAAAACTGCTTAACACGTTCACTCCGGCGCGTACCCCCGGTGACCCGCACTAGACTGTCTTTTCTGGCGGCGCGTACCACCGGTGGTACGTATTCGATTGTTGATTCGGCGTGAACGTGTTAAAACGGCTCATATGTGTAAGTACGTTACCAAGTTTTTTATAGCATCCCTCATCTAGGAACACAACGTGATTTACAATAGGAAAAGTTGCTTTTTTTCTACGTTTTAAAATTTAACATTTGTCAACAATCTCACTCTATGTTATGTGACGATGTGATTCAAGAGGTTAAACTTCCTAAAATTAGGGACTAGGGGACTGGCTTTTAAATACAGTTTGGGATATGGTCATAGGTGCTAGGTGTGTTGTTTTCAACCTGAGGGTGGGTGGTAGTTAGTCGAGTTGACTTAGAAGAGGAGGAAACTAAATATAGTAAGGTTTAATTGTTATTTTTTCTTTCACCAAAAGCTAAAACTTATCCTCAAGGATCCAGGTTGTGTCGATCGTCTTTTGATCAAAAATATTCAAATGGTAATTAATCTACGATAGGTTTAACATGCTATAGTGGCAATATATAGACACACCGACACCTGTGTCTACTATACAGACGTGTCTGACGACGTGGTTAGTAGATTAAATAATTTAATCCTTTTACATTTTAAAGTAATTAATTTAATTGGGGTGTAAGGGGTGTCGAGGGGATGTAAGGGGTGTCGAGTAACATCTTAAGACTTGAGACACCCAAGCCAACCTCACCTGCACGTGGTGCACCCTGCTGAATAACGAACGAGGCAATGGCGATAGCGGCGTGGTAGGGTTATACAGCCCGACTGGGTCGCAACCACCATGTACATGGCGAAAAACCCCGTCATAGTGACTCGCTTTTGCGCGTCGCGTTTCGGGATCAGCCTGTGCATATCCAGTACCGGGTGACTTTCGTCATTATGGCCGGCATGACAGCGGCGAACGACGATGGATGATCTGTCTCGCGGTGGTCGCCACAGTTTTTGGATTGTACTATGCTTACTATCAGGCATAGTGCAGTCACTTTGTCGTGCTTCAATAAAAATAAAAATAAAGTAAAAAAGGTGCGACCCAAGAGGCTGTAGAAATAAAGAAAAAACAATTATAAATTTCGCATAAGTTTCAATAACTTTGTTGTAATGCTTTTCTTCTAGCTATACCTACAATCAAATAATATATCAGAGGTGGACTCGAGGCTGCTTTCTCGATGGGATCTGTTAGAAGCTGTGGACGTTTCAGATAATCCCTTCCTCTGCGATTGCTCCACTCAGTGGATGGTGGATATTTTGGCTCCGCTTGTGGATACGAAGGGTTCCAACTCTTCACTTATGATGTGAGTTTTAACTTAGGAGTAACGTATGTCTTTGATTTTTGTCTACTTCATTTACAAAATGTTTTTACTGTTGGCGTTGTCTGCTAAAAATACCAATAGCAATGAAGTGTTTTATATGTTTATAACTTACATATATTTATTGACTTTAATTCTACCAAATCATTTGCTATCTTTAACTGTTATTTTTACCACGCCAAAATTTTGTCGTTCAAAAATATTTTTATATAAAGTCTGAATAAATAAATGACTCTGTGAATTCGTAAGACATATGCTATTATTCTTAGTACACTTCTACAATGCATACATACTATACAAAGATATTTATGCTATTCTTAGCTGCTTTAATATAAGTAGAAAGTCATGAAGTTATTTTTTGCCAGAGTTTTATCACGGGTAATAAATCACCACCAGTTAGTTATATTAAAGTTATTTTAAAAGCATAGCGACGATAAATAAACTTACAAATGAAATAATATCTCATAAAAATTTATTCAAACTCCAAATAAAGTAAAGCTTAATAGAGTTGAGAAAAAGATTCAATTTCCGTCATACTCTCTCTTGTTGCGGTATTTATACTGTTATGTTATGGTTTTCGACAATATCCACATATTTCAAGAAAACGTACGATGAAATTCTATGAATAATATTACAGTCATTTTGTCGTGATTTTCAGTCGTGATCGCATGATATATAACAGTTATTTTTGACGTATACTTTTTTATACGTGAATTAAGCATTACCCTTGTAACTGGTGCAATTTTGACTACAGACTACAGACTTTAAATCCCCTTACAGTTGCCAAGAACCGATTGAGATGCGTGGCTACACTATGAAACATCTGCACGACATCCACCGACATATGCGATGTGTAGATAAGTACGGACACAGGCCTGAGAGAGACGGCGCTATCCTTCTGGGTACTCTCATAGGTAAAAAAAAACTTTAAGATTAAATATCTTAAATCTTTTCTCTAACTTTCTTTTGTATGGTTTTGGTTTTGATTACTCCAAAAAACGTAACGATTTCGATTATAGATTTTTTTTTTTTTTCGAAATAACCTTTTTTTTTTCGAAATGGCAACTTTGTTGACCTGGAAAGGTCTTTACAGCTTCACCGAACTACCGAGGTGAGCGATTTGGGATGCTTGGACGACTAACACAAGGGTGCACGGCACACCTCGGCTTGGGTTGTCGCCTGTTTTGTGCAAAAATCGCGACCTATCTAAGCTAAGCTATCTAGATATACGTATATGAGTTATTGAAACATGTATGTGTATCAAGCATGCGTGCCTCAACAACTCCTATATGTATTTTGTGTCGGAAAATTCCTCTAAACTATATAGGATAGGATAGAAGAGATAACCATATTCGGCTTAAACTACCTATATATTTTATTTTATTTTTTTACAAATGACTCCCCATGCTGTATGCATCTTATTTTTCTATATTCATAATTTTTAATATCCTATGTGGTAGGAAGGCGTCATAGGAATCACCAGTAATTTATAAAAAATACGATTAGAATTGATTATAAGTTATTAACTAAAATTTGGGTACCTGCTTGATAAAATCTTCAGCTTAACACGTTATCTTAGTCTCCTTTAAGCTTATATTAAGTCTCGACTTATATTTCGTAGGTCAAATTTGACCACAATCTTATCTTGATGTTATATGACGATGCGGTAATACCGCTAAACCTAGAAGGGTCTAGAGAAACCTAGAGTTCTCAAGTAAAGCTGTCGGAATATAGCCTTTTAGGTTGCTTGGCAGGAATTTTTCAAGCAGAAGGTTGCTCCTAAATCTCACGATTCATTATTAACATTCGAATCTAGGTCAATCGACGCCGCGTCTGAAATCTCATACTGATGATACGTGCTCAGTGAAAAAGATAACATTCATAAGAAATGGGATATTACGTGCAGCATTATTATACAACTAGCGGGCAAGGGGGCCACTATCCCACCCTGTTAGTAAAAAAAAAATCTTGAAAAATTATACACATAAACCTTCCTCATAAATCACTTTATCTATCGGTGAAAACTGCATGAAAATCCGTTGAGTAGTTTTTGAGTTTATCGCGAGCAGACAGACAGCAGACGTGGCAGACGACTTTTGTTTTATTATAAAACACGCTAAGCCTTAGAGGAGAATGCATCTCAAGGGCAGCTGCTAAAATACGCCATGAAATGCTTGCTGATAGATTTTCAACTTGAGGGTGGTAGCTACTCAAGCGGAATTAGAAAAACCCTACTACCATACTATGGTGTCATGACGATGTTTTCTTCCCCTGACAGCTCCGGTTCAGTTGTAAAGATTGGTATTTGTCTGAATACGCTGTCAACTAAACTATCATCGCTTCATATTCTTATTCAGGAGTGCTCCTGGCTGTACCAATTATGTTGGGGCTAATGCTGTTGTGGAGACGAGGGTACCTCGCCTGGATGGGGTTACGTGGACCGGTTGAAACTTCTCGCGCGTTCTACAAGCGCGCGCCGGCAGAAGACAATTATTTTTAAACGTATTTTTTAGATAATAGATTAATTCTTTTAAGGTTTTTTTAAAATTAAATAAATGTGTTTATAATTTTCGTTTTGTTTTTTGTCAGTGCCATTTGAAGTTAATATTATATGGATACGAGTGCTAGACTACGAAAGAGAGGGATGAGATTACATGTGCCGGGGCATGCGAATGTTGTAGTAGATGTGTGGTTATTCCAGACAAAGTTTGAAAATAGCACCAGGGATAGTGAATTTGACATAATAAGTCAGCATGGTATGGGCATATCATGAGGAGACATGAAGGGGGCATGCGAATGTTGTGGTAGATGTGTGGTTATGTCAGAGAAAGTTTGAAAATAGCACCAGGGATAGTGAAATTGACATAATAGGTTAGCA
>JACEII010000102.1:864445-881118 GCA_014332785.1 Antheraea mylitta | reverse complement strand
AGAGGGCATGCGAATGTTGTGGTAGATGTGTGGTTATGTCAGAGAAAGTTTGAAAATAGCACCAGCGATAGTAAAGTTGACATAATAGGTTAGCATGGTATGGGCATGTCATGAGGAGACATGAAGAGCATTACGTAAGTGGGATAAAGGTAGGAAGAAAATTTTATTTAAAAAAGGACTCCATATGATATGCTGTAAATAAAAATTTTGTCCAAATATTAACTGTTTCACATAATTATAATAATTAACTGGATATTAATTAATAGTGTATTGATTAAAATAACGTCACAAAAACCAATTAATTCCTAATATTATGTAAAAGATGAAACAAAATTCTTGTTTATTACTACTTTCTATTAATATATTTATTTAAGTATATACTTATTTATTTGTATTATATTTATTTACACAATAATTACCATAAATCATTCTTATAGCTTAACATTTGCTTAAGCAGAATGGTAAATGCTAATATCGAGGCATTTTAATGTGATATCTAGCAACCAAACCGACTTAGATAAGCGTCATTCCTCGACACAGTGGGACATTAAGTTGCTATTTGAAAAGTTTTAGTATGTGTATTTTAAGCTACGATTTGATATAAAAAAGAATTTAAAAATGATCAGCAAAGTTACTAACATTTTGTTATGAAATTGTTACTTTGGGTTTTATACATAGAAAAAAAGAGTTGTTTCAAGCTTAATTCTATTAAGATAAGATCTATGTTATATACACATCGCTACGTTTAATATTTTATTGACAATTTGTTCACTTCAAAATAACACGTTTTTCTCCTGTACGATCAATATTTTGTAGGCGTGTATCATCTGATTACAATCTAGCCTAATGTTAATTAGGTAAGAGATATCTATCGTATCGGGATTATTAAGTTCTCCTATCATTTAACATTATTTCTTCATGTATTTACATAAAGATAATCGGTTTATAATCATGAATGATAAAAAAAACCTTATGTAAATTTCTCCGTTTCATATCATCTTAATTTTTTCCTACAAATTGTTTTTCCTTTGTCGTCTGTGAAATCTTAATGTACTATATAATTACGATGAAATTTGCCTTTGAAAAGCGCCGAAATTAAGTTATTGAAATTGAATTAAAAATTGAAATAATAAATTTGAAAATCTGTTGTCAAGCACCTATCCGTGCATTACGGTAGCTACGTTCTATAACAGTGTTTCCCAACGTGCGGCCTACGCCCCACAAGGGGGCAATTTGATAGTTACGGGAGGCAATTTAGAAATGGACTCGACACAACTTTAACTCTTTCGCTTTAGGTTATTTAAATGCAATGCTAGATATCGGTGACAAATTTAACAAAAAAGATTATTTTTTTTAAAGTGCCGTAAATAATTATTAGATATAATTTTGTTTGACGTTACCAAAATATTAAATGGGTAATTAGAGTCGTCAAGTCAAGTTTTTCATTATATATTTTGAAATTTTACTTACGATGTTTTGATAACAAGCTCATAGTGATTTCTTCCTAAAACTTATCATATATATTTCTTAAGGGAATAAAACAATTTTAAAGGTTTCAAAAGGTTAAAAATGACGTATGGGGCTGGCATACAAATTTTAGAAATGTTAAGGTGGGGCATGGCCTGTAAAAAGGTTGGGAAACACTGCTTCAGAGCCAGTTGTACTTTTTCCGCTCCCTTGTCTCTCTCACCATAGCACAACGCACTTCCGACTCCTTTGGTGTTGCTGATGTCTATGGACGGTGACGATCACTTAACATCAGGTGACCCACCTGTTATTTTGCCTCCTATGATATAAAAAAAACATCGTCATTTTAACATTACTTTGGATTAAGATTAAATCTATATGCCAGGGGGCCTAACCAAACTGCTTATCGATAGTCGCTAACGCAAATAGAAAACGGAAAAATGTATGGAGATGACATATCTGAACGCTATATCACGTGATTATCATGTCATATCCATACATTTTTCCGTTTTCTATTTGCGTTAGCGATTGTCGATAAGCAACTTGGTTAGCCCCCCTGTTGTGTTCATACGGTCGACCGCAAGTATTTTTAAGTCAATCTGGAAAAAAATTGATGACATACAAATATTCACAGATTTTGTTTTATTAGGTAGGTAACTAAAACAAAATGTAATTAATAGAAAGTACATATATATTATATTTTAAATCTTATTATTTGTATAAAAGACACACAGATTTTAAGGTCAAATATTAAACCGTAAGCATGATTCAGAATCTTTATCGGGATACGTCCAGTAACGTTTTCCTTGAGAGTTTGAATCCGCTATCTTGAGATAACAAGTCCGATAGTAAATACCGGCATAGACTAAACATATTCTGGCAGATGCGACACTCTTTAGGAATCCTTATTCATATTATGCACACGGATATGATGTTTATTTGTTACGCTTTCACTTATTAACCTAGGTGATAGTGTCAGGTTTTACGATTAAGTCCCAAACCATATTACCGATTTGCCGGACTGTAAGTTTAAACGTCATGTCAAGCGTGTTTTGATGTCAAAGGTCTAATGTATCAATATGGGAACGAAGGTGAATTTTGGAATTGACTCCTTTCTTTGCATCCACTAAAACGGATTATAGCGTTCATGTATTTAAGATATATAAATGTCCAAAAGATAAACTCAATAGAGTTTGTTGCCGATTCTTCTCGATGAGTAGGTTATTTGTTCAAACCAGTGTAGTTTTGACATTCATAAGCGGCTTCTCAGGGTCTAAATTGAATAACGTATTTTTGATTACTATAAACTACTCGACCGACTATCGTAAAATTTTGTATACATGTTGCAAGGAATACAGAATAGGATCTTACACCCAGAAAAACACTGCTGTTGTCGAGGAATAGATTAAACCTACTATATTAATGCGAGGAGAGCTAGTATCTTTGTAAATTTCATAGATATCTAGTAGTTTTAGCGTAAACAAATGACGAACATCCATTTACCTTCTAAAAATTACTATTAAAAAAATTGGTTGCCTGTAAAGTCGGTATACGGGCGAAAGTTTTACGTGACAACGACTTTGAGTGGTAAAATAATTTTAATGTGAATATTCATTCGTATAGTAGTCTCTCTCGCTCTTAGGCGGGCCACCATGCCCGAGTGGAAGGGACGCGTGCCTCTCACTCGCTCTCATTGTGAGCGCATAACGTGAGCGGAGCGTAACGCAGTTTCTTGAAGTGTCACCCGGCAAACCAATTTATAAGACGTTGTCACGTAAAAAGTGTTTGTACTGACATAAATATTACGCTCTACCCTCTAATACAAAGCGAACCTGTAAAAGAAATCATTCTTGCGCGGAGCGTCGGGCCGTTCACATCTCTGAAGAGAATACACTACTGTCTGTACGTGTATTGCTGTATCTGCTAATTTAAGGTTATTATTTTTATGTTTTGTTATTATTTTTTGTAGGTGGTAGAGCCACGCTGGAGCTATTATTGGTTTCACCATGAATAGGTCGGTTCGTCTGGGGTAGTATCACCCAACCCACAGAAACACCCACGTGAAGTAACAGTGTTTGCATTATTACGTTTCTTTCGGTCGGTGAGAGCGCCGGAGGTCCACCTTCCCTCGTCCTTTCCTCTTCCCTCACCATTTCTCTCTTTCCGACATTCCTCCCAAAAACAGGTTGACGATGCAATTGCGACTCCCTGGTATTGCTAGTGTCTATGGACGGTGGTGATCACTTAACATCAGGCGACCCGCCAGTTCGTTTGCCTTCTATGATATAAACACTACATATATATTTTTATACTTGATTGTTCTTGAGTGACTCATCGATTAACAGGGAGATGTGGTTGGCAAGGAATATGTAATCTATGATTATACCTTTATAGTTACCGCCTCGAACGTCCTTTCACCTCGTCATATTATTAAAGTTATACTTCTTCTGGCGCGTTAGGAAAAATGGTGAGAGTAAATATTTACGACGCTCGCGCATACCATCACGAAAACCCGACATCCTGAAGTTATTAAGATGCGCGTGCACACTGTCACAAAAAATCGACACCCTGAAATTAGCTATAGTCATTATTTTGTTTTTTTGTATTTGTAGTTTGGATTTCTTAGTATTAAAACTTTCAATGTATTAAATATCTTTTTTTATTGTTAGTGTCTTGTTTTTCTACAAACGCAGAATAAGGCGAAAGATATTTTTTTTGAATAAATGATCTTTATCTTGTTACGCCAAAAAGTATAACTTCTAACGCGTGTACATAACTATACGCAAACAATTTTTTTTATATTCATGTGAATCACGATAGAACAACTAATTCCGGAGACAAAAAATACCAAGTGTCGCATCTGCCCAAGTCAGTTCCAATTTATTTAATCAATGACACGGCTATCTGCAAACAAAGATTATCATTGTTATTTATACATTTAAGCCGACAAACGTTCAGTTTGACGCTAAATTTGGGGGTATTTTAAACGGGATTTATTATGCATTAGTTAATATAACAATAATGTTTATTATAATTTTGTCTCTACCAGTGTTGTTCGGCCTGTGTGTAACATTTGAAGGTATGTCATATTAGTGGTTTTTTTTTCTCGTACTGACTACGCTATTGACCTAGCAAGGCCTTAACAGCTTTACTGGACTACAAATATTAGTGGTTATTTTTTTTTTTTTGTTACATGTAGTATTTTGTATACGTAAAAAACCTATCCGTGAGTGTATTTTTTTTTAGTAATTTATTAAATATTAACTATTCAATTATTATTAACTATTTTTGGTTTAATGACGTTATTGTTTTTATAGTGCTTGCATTTCCATTTTTATCCTAAAAATGGCCATAAAATATATATATATATATTAGTTGTTTAAATTGGACCATAAAGGGTACAAAGTTTTTTCTTCACGTGTTTATATTCATATTTGTTTTTGATTTATTTTTCTAAATGGTAAAAACTCTATCGAGTAAAGCCGTATTATTATCATTCATTGTAGACGTAAGGAACGTGAGTAAGGACTTCTAACTTTAGATTGTATAAAAATAAACGATTCTACAAATAACAAAAAAAAAATACAATAAAAAAAATCGGTTAATGGCACAGGAGAAAAGGCACGGAAACTGGTTATCTTCCAGTATTTATATGTAGAAGACACAACTGTTATGAAAAAAACATTCTAGAAGAAGTAGAAAAAAATCCATATCTTCGAAGTTCTAAACATAAATTCATTGCAGCTTCTATGTATTCCATAAATATATGTCTATTTTATTCATATGTAACATAAAACTTAAAAACAACCCAATCCCTCGTTTTGTATGCATTAATAAGAAATTAATATATACATATAAATAAAATTTGAAATATTTACGGAATGTACTATGCTTACCATTAGGTACGTACATTGTCATTACGTTTTCATAGTAAAAAAACTATTTGTATCCCTATGACGGGCTTAAGTTTATACACTGTTATTAACTAAAAGTTTCTCTTCAAATTTGTCTTCGTAAATTTACATATATGTTACTAGCGAGCCCTGCGGACGTTATCCCACCCTGATAATAAAAAGTCTATTATCCAACCGCAGCGCCACCTACCGGGTCCAATTGTAAATCTAAACCATTCTCGGAACACACTGGAATACGCATACAAAATTTCATCACAATCGATCCAGCCATTTAGGAGGAGTTCAGTGACATACACATGTACATAAGAAATTTATTATTTATTTATTTAAAGTTGATATCTATTATACTTTTAATTTCAGGAACAACTACGGAAATAATTATCATTCAAAACACCAATATACCAACTGAAATTAATCCATCAGACAATACTACATTCCTGAAGACAGATTCAGGATTAGAAATAGAAACAACACAGACAACAGAATACTTAACCACAACGGAATTTGAAATAGACAAGACTACAGGTAATGAAACTACAATTACAGCATTTATGCAAGCTGGAGCCGTAACACCAGAGGGAGAAGAAGAAATGGAGACGGAGCAAGAACCAATTTCGAATTTGATATGCGAGCAATGTGTATGCGTAAATAATACAGTTGATTGTCATAATAAACATCTGACAGAATCCTTTGAATTAACTGACTGGGAAGGTGAGAACTTATATTAATTTTGATAGTTTTTGATGCTGGAGTCGTACATTATGATAGGAAAACATACCAATTTCCAATGAATTCGAGATGTTAAATGATGATGTGGCTTAAGATGGTAAACAACCCAAATCTGAATTGGCTCTCAAATACAGTTGCAGAAACATACATAGAAGTGCTAGACAATAAATTTTCAACTGAAGGATTGTGTATAGTCAGGCAAAGATTTGAAAATGCTTCACCGCCATGCTGTGATTTCTTACGACATTTGTTCTCACTAAAATGTTGGATACACTGTTGGGAATCAAATCTGAATGAAGCGATGCGGTGTTCAAACACGCTTCCACCAAGTAATCTAACACTTCAAAAGACTTTAGAGATAATCCACTCTCTATGTTTTTTATGTGTTGACACAATGCAACGTGATATTTTATTGCTAAATTTCTTTAACATCTGTTGTCATTACCTATCTTATGTGCTTCATCATTTGATTTAATTTCTTCATAATTTTCCTACATATTATAGAATTTGATGAAATATAGATTTCAGGGTTCAAAAGATACCATAATGTTTATCAGATCCCTAAGTTACCAAGTAACAATCAAATCCATCTTATATTTACTAAACTTTCAAAAGTAGTTTTTGCTTCTGTATTGACAATAATAATGTAATTTAGGTAACGATGCACCACGAATAAGGATTATCTTATCGTTGTAATTTGACTGTAAAAGATAAATAAAGTTATATAATTATGTATATCAAAATTTACGTAGTAATTTTATCGCCTTTGCATTTTTAGGTGCTTGTACCAATCTTTATACAATATTTATTTATTAGGATCTCTCTATTGCCGTCTGCATTTTCTATAATTCTTTAATATCATTCTTGCAGGTCTTGAAACCTTCAAACCCATCACAATCGACTTGAGCAGTAACCCTTTGACTAAATTTAATCGCATATCCAGCTTGCCCACAGTTCAATACCTAAATTTATCAAATTGTGGATTACTCGATATAGAGTACGCGAGTTTCAGCTATCTACAAGACTTGGTTAGCTTGGATTTGAGTAACAACCAGCTGGAAGCATCTTCTATGAACAAGAGAGTGTTTGTGGTGAGAGTTCTTCAAATTAATATTGTATTTCGACGATTTTGTGTCTGAAGATAAGCACAATACATTTCAAAACACAAGGTGATCCACGAGAGATCGGAAACTCATTATTAGTCGCCAATAATATTTCGGCCTACATGCATTTCAATAACTGTGTGTATTGTCTAATTCCAAAATACATGATTCAATTTAGGTCCTAAAAAGGCGCTTGTGTACGTCAAAGCTACCAGCGATTCGGAAAAAAAACGGCAAGAAACTCGATCTGGTGTATTTTTTCATGATATATATCTTTACAAACATAGATAGTTAAACATAGATAGTTCTTAATTTTAGTCGATGCACAGAGATTGAAGCAATTTCCAGACGTTACCATCGTTCACTATCCGTTCCAAATGCGACTATTTAAAAGACATACACCCTGGTTAGTTGTCACAATGGTAGACGTGACCCATTTGATATACATCCCCACCATCCGACGTGGTGCATTCACATATCTAGAATGGCTAATTCCGAAACATGCAGACTACCAACATGCCAAGTGGTTACTGCAGGCTATATCTATAGAAATTATACCTCAAATAAACGCAGTTATGAGCAGATTATTGAGATTGCGTTGGTGTTGTATTGCTAATCACACTCACCAGATCGAATTATAGCAGTATCATTACTGCTACTTTACGTTAGAAATTCGTATGGAATAATCCACAAGTTCCACCTGTCTGGCATTATTTTGGTCCCAAATGTAAATCATTCGTTAAGACAGTATAAATCTGGCGCGAATCTTGTGCAGATTTTGAGTGCTTTTTTAAACTCTTTATAGGTATACTCAAGTCTGTGTAGGGTATCGGATCCGAACTGTTGTTGCATTACATGAAAAATAGTTTTCCACTAGAAAATCGAAAAATATTTGAAAATATCAGTTCATCTTCTGGAGAACCGAAGACTACCATGGCATCGTAAATACAAATATTTGAAATAACATTTTTAGTTTCGTAAACTCCACATTGTTCTTAAATTACAGGGTGTAATCAAACCAAAATTGGACCATATACAGCCATTTACCAAGTTTCGATATTTAAGCTTGGCTAATAACGATATCCGTTCCTTAACTCAAGATGTTTTCGTGTTTTTGAACGAATTGATCTCACTGGACCTTAGTGGAAACCCTCTTGGCAATATGGACCAGATCACGATGGGAGCCATCACTGACTTGGTTAATTTGAAGGTATGAAATAAGATTTAATTATTCACTTATAGTGAATATTTCGATGAAAATTGAATTTATTTTGTGATACATAATATAAATTGGATAAGAAGACTACAAAATCGACGACGATACATAAATATCAATCTAAAAGTAAGATTAAGGACATCCCACGTAGGCGATTCAAAGCGAACACAATTGAGAAACGATTTGTTGCGAATTCAAAGCGATGTGGTGCGACGCGGCGGTTTTGTCCTACGTGCGCGAGAATCGCTAAGTAGCATCCATATCACACAACGCAATCGACTCGGGCAAACGCCGCGCCGCCGTATCACATTCGCGCGAAAATATCAAACCAATTGATCGCGTTCGCTTAGCTTCGCACCGCGCCAATCCCACTCCGCATTTGTTTTAGTCACGTAGGACACTTCAATACATGTCGCCTATTTGTTTTTTACGCGCCGCGCTGCGCCGCTTCAATTCGCGTCCGCAAGTAAATCGCTCACGTAGGACACCGCGTAACAGATGCCCATCAGTAACAGTTGTGTCAAATAGCCTACAAGTAGCTAACTCAAAGCTGCCACGTATTATTTCGGATAGGTAAAGATAGTTTATAATTTAGATATTCTATTGCTTAAACACTTGCCTTAAACAATTGCCACTTGTTTACTTTTAGGAATGGTAATTCCTAAAATTTCAAAGAACTATACTTAATTTTCAGGAGTTAAATCTAAGAGGATGCGATCTCGAGACGCTCCCTGAGGGTTTGTTACGACGCCTACGAAAGTTAGAGAGATTGGACCTTAGCAAAAATCGATTAACTACTATACCGTCTGTGATTAATGAGGCCGCTAATCTTTTATATTTGGATCTTGGAGGAAACCTATTTGAAACATTGAATCAAAGCATGTGAGTTAGTTTGTATTTACTGTTACGATTATGTTTAATTGATAATTCATCATTACACTTACATCAGCCTATAAGAGACCCACTGGAGAACCATGTATATCTTCCCGAAAGAAAGGCATGGACATAATAACCACGCCAAAATGACGTATTGGCGATTTCAAACTCTGAAAAATACACAGTTCTATTATCTATATTTTATTTTCCACAAACAGTGGTCTTCTTTTTCTTCCTAGCGTTTTCCCGGCTTAGTGCCAGGGTCCGCTTTCCAAATAGACTTCCTCCACTTTGCCCGGTCTTCGGCATCCTTGTGTGTGAGGTTATTGTCCCTTAAGTCCGCCTTTACCACGTCCAACCAGCGTTTTTTGGGCCTGCCGCGAGACCTCGGGCCTTGTACAGTCATGCTGAGGCATCTATTTCCGATGTAGTCTGGCGGTCTGCGACTTATGTGGCCGTGCCAACGGAGTCAAGTCTCCTGGTAGTACAAAAAAAATTGTGAGGTTCTGGTTTCCTTACGATTTATTCCTTCATTGTCAATAATTAATTAATAATTATAAAAATTATTGTTAGTAACTTCAAAATGAGATGCAGCCCATGGTATCAATGTCAATCATTTTCTAATCAAATCAAACCTTGAAGCAGCTCCTTAAACCTTCCCTTGAGGTTGGTTAGGTTTTCACTACATCCTGTAATGTCAATCATAATATCGTAGTGCTTTATCGAACCTGACCAAGCTTGAAGAACTTCGTCTCTGCGAGCTGAATAAACTCACGACGGTAGCTGATGGAGCACTTGGCGGATTAAAAAGATTAGTCTCTCTGCACCTCTGCTACAACCCACGGCTAACAATTTTAGAAGATGGGTTTTTGATGTGGAAAGATGTACAGATTGAACAAGAATTGTGGCCGAGACTTAAAGAGGTAAATGTATAGTTTTCACACATTTGAGAAATATGACCATAATTATGTAAATTATGTTATAATTAATATATTTTGGCTCTTAACAGCAATACCATCCATTTTCATTAATGGTTGTTAGGTATTTGAACACAAAGCTTAACCTAAAAAGGAACTGCAATCTTTAAACAGTTTCTAGAATATACCGAAAACCGTTTTTTTTTTTGTCAGGAGATAAATTTATAATTTTCCGCCACGACATGCTAGTAGACATGACATATACCGCTTGCGCGATTTGCGTCAAACTAGCAACGCGTAGTATAAGAGCCTGTGTACATCTAATATTGATATTTTGTATTGTCTATGTATACGTATCGATACTGTACCGTGTGTTATGACCTTAGTTACAATTAAAGTTTCGAGAAAGCAACGCGTCTCTTTCAATAAGTAAACCCGAATCACGCAAATAAGCACCTAAACGGCCTAAACACCTATCACATTTTTTATGAACTAATGAACTAACAAAGTATACTAGTTTAATAGTACTAGTCATTTTTTAAAGTTTCAACCTTATGAGGGTTCTTTTGTCAAAGGGTATACTTCTATAATCAAAGGTTTTCATCATAAAAGATACAGATATTCAACTCAGAAAAATGCAAGATTTTGGAAATAATAACAGATTTATTACTCATGAATACAACTAGTCTTAGCAATAATTTTAATATGTCAATATTCCTTTGAATTAATCAATATCAAAACAAAAGGCACTTTTAACCATAAATAATAATTAAAAAGATCTTAGATATTCAACCTCATATCATGTTCTAATGCCGACACTGTTGTTATTATACAAAAAAAATCACTTCATAGATTAAACGATGCTTACAGCTCGGCCGTCCTTAGTGTAGTGAGTCCTCTCACGTTAACAAAAAGAACTAGTAATTTTTATAACTATCATTAATTTCTATTTGTCTAAACCGTTATTTAAATAGTTTGATTGCATTTCAAATCATGTCAGGTCAACAATCAGATCGCACATCTACTTAGAGTATAGTTACAATATCTTGCTCAGTCTGCTATGATCTACGGACATCTATGCTTTAGCGCTGGTCGCTCAAAGCCCTCTACACAGTTCCTATGAACAGTGTCTGCAATGAACTACGACCATCTACGCCTCAGCACTGCCCGCTCATAGCCCAAGCTCAAATCACAATCAAATAAAATGACGAAGTGAACGTTCAAACCCCGCTCGGCTTTGTTCTTTGTCAAAATTTTCTGCTAAGCTTTCGTAAGATAGTCACAAATTCTACCCCGTACATTAATTGCAGTAAATTCACAAGGCTCTGTAGTTAATCCTTTCGGTTCGAAAAATGCCACCAAAAACACTGAAGCCTGACACTTGTGCTAAATGTAATAAAAATATTAAAGGAACAGAATTCATAACATGTTGTATATGTAATCGTTTTTTCGATATCGAATGTGTCAACATAACATCAAAACGTTTTTATTTATATTCTGACGCCGAGCGAAAGAGAAACTGGAAATGTCCTGATTGCTGTTCTAACAGTAACACATCTACCCTCAACAGTACTAAGAAAAATACACCCGTTTCCAAACAAACCCGTTTAACTGCAGACTCAAATAGTTCGCCAGCTATAAATAATATAACAATAAGGCGCAAAGATAAGGACAACAGTGCAGTATCTTCACCAGTTTGTATGGCTAATTCGTACACCAATATGGAATCGAAAGATATGCTTAATGGAGATGAGCAGGATTTTTTAACGGTACAAAATTTTAAGAAAATTCTTAAAAATGAGTTGGCAGGTTTTGTGTTTCATAATGAGTCAATTGTCATTCAGTTAAGAGCGATCGACGACAAAATCAACAGTTTTCAAGAAGCTGTTGCGTTCTTTAATGAAAAATTTGAAAGCATAAAATCACAGCTTGAGGAGAAAAATACTACTATAACATCTTTATCGAAAGATAATATTGATCTAAAAACCCAAGTAAAGGATCTCTCCACTAGGCTCAGTCTAGTTGAACAGAATATGCGCGAAGCGAACATTGAAATAAATGGAATTCCCGAATCTCGATCTGAAAACTTGCTCAATACAGTCTTGCAGATTACAAAAGTTATTGAAAGTCCAATTGATTGTGGCGATATACTCCATGTTACTAGGATTGCTAAGAGAAATCGGGAAAGTAATGCTCCAAGATCTATAATAGTAAAAACACGTAGTCCTCGTATTCGCGACACTTTGTTATCCTCAGTCAATAAATATAACAAAAGTAATCCACTACATAAGCTGAGCACACAACATCTAGGAATTGCAGGAACTCGTACTCCGGTATTTGTATCTGAACATTTGACTCCCTCTAATAAGATATTACTTGCTGCTACCCGTAAAAAAGCTAAAGAGCGAAATTACAAATTTGTTTGGGTACGAAATGGACGAATTTATGCCAGAAAAGACGAGACAAGTCAGGCTAAACCAATACAAAGCGAGGAAAGTTTGAAACTTCTTCAGTAAATCCTATCCTTATTTAGTTTTAATTCTTATTTATTTGTTATATTCCTGTACTAACGTAATTGTTTGTTTTTAACTCTAATTATGAAGGATAATAGTCAGTTTAATGATGAACTTGAATCCTTAGCAGTTTCTCAATCTTTTGTATGTGCGCCTGAACGTTGTATTAATTACTTAAATAGAATAAAAAATGGCTTAATTATATTTCATGTCAATATTAGAAGTATTAAATGCAATTTTGATAATCTTCTTATACTCTTAGCTAGGTTGAATGTTGCCCCGCATGTTGTAATTTTGACTGAATGCTGGTTGAGCAAGTCTCCACACATTCCTTTACTACCTGGATATACTGAATGGCATACTTGTTACAACAATCAAAATGGTGGAGTAGTTACTTACTTGAGAAATAATCATGACTGCACAGTGGAAGAACAATTCCTTGATGATGCAAATTGTCATGTTATCAAATTCTCCGATGACACCGCTATACTTGCTATATATCGGTCTCCTTCCAATAAAAATCTTGCAAATTTCTTTAATAGTCTAGACAGATGCCTAACATCATTAAGTACTTTCAAGCACATCGCACTCATTGGAGATTTAAACATAAATATTACTAATAACACAAAAGATTCTAACTCAGAAACTTATCTAAATTTATTGGCATCTCATGTCATGTTACCTGCTCATATATTTCCTACAAGAAATGAGAATTGCCTTGATCATGTCATTCTTAAAACTAAAAATGAGGCAATAACACTTGTGTTAAATTCTCTTATTACAGATCACTCACCCCTTCTCCTGTGCCTCAATTTAAACCCTAAAATAAAATCTCCTAAGTGCGTGATGACTCGAACAGATGAAGCTACAGTTGTATCGGTTCTTGAGAAAACCGACTTTACTCCAGTCCTTTGTTGTCAAAACCCGAACTTAGCTGCTGAATTACTTGTTGACATTGTCTCGACTATAGTAAGAGATAATACCAATATGATCGCGATTTCCAATAAGCAAAGAATCATTAAGCCTTGGATTACGCCTGGTCTTCTGCGTTGTATTAGAAATCGGGATAAACTTCAACTCCAGGCAAAGAAAAATCCTAATAACCATACCTTCAAAATAACTTATACGCGTTATAGAAATTTTTGCAATAATCTACTTAAATCAGTTAAAATAAAATATGAACAAAATGAGCTCCAGAAGGCCAAAGGTGATCCTAAGGCTACCTGGAAATTGGTAAAAAAATTCGGTAACATAGATACAAAACCTACCTCTTCTAATGAATTACTATCTATCTCACATGATCACCAGTCTTCTATTAATATTGTTAACAATTTTTTTGCAAATGTTGGGGAGTCTCTTGCTTCTAAAATTTCATCACCGGCAGTACATGCCTACAGCCATAACCCAGGAAATTGTTTAAAATACACATCTACACTATCTAATTCCATGGCATTATACAACACGGATCCTGTTGAGATAGAATGTATAATTTTAGGCTTAAAGCATAATTGCGCTACTGGATGGGACAATATATCAGCATCGGTTGTTAAATCTGCTAGGAAAGTACTGTTACCTGTGCTTGTACATGTATTTGACCTATGCTTAAACTCGGGTTGCTTTCCTAATGTCTTTAAGAAAGCTCTTGTATATCCAATTCATAAGAGTGGCGACCGTAAAAATACCAACAATTATAGGCCAATAGCTGTTCTTTCTACATTTTCCAAGATATTTGAAAAAATTTTGAATAAAAGGTTGTTAAACTTCCTTTCCACTAACGATATCATAGCGAGCAACCAATTTGGCTTTATGCAAGGTAGAAGTACCGAGGATGCCGTTATAGATTTAACAACACTTATTGTACAAAACCTCGAATGCAAACTAAAGTCTATGGGTATTTTTCTGGATATATCCAAAGCTTTTGACACAGTCTCTGTTCCTATCTTGTTAACTAAATTAGAATATATTGGCATCAGGGGTATTACACTACAGATTTTTCAGGATTATCTTAGTGGACGAAGTCAACGTACCATAATTGATAATATCACCAGCCATGATGAATTTCTCACCCATGGCGTCCCTCAAGGCAGTGTCTTGGGTCCGACACTTTTTCTTATTTATGTAAATGACCTGTGCAAATTAGATCTGCCTCATTGCAAAATTATTGCATATGCTGATGATACCGCTATGATCATTTACGCTAAAAATTGGATGGAAATCCAAACTTATGCTGAAACTGCTTTGTCCATAGTAATGAATTGGTTATCTACCAATCTACTCACCCTAAATATTGTGAAATCTAAATTTGTTACCTTCGGATTTAAAACGTCGTTATTACCTAACAATGATTTTACTATTCAAGCACATGCATGTGGACATTACAGGAACAAACTTTGTAGTTGTCAGTATTTAACTCGAACCAACTCTGTTAAGCACCTAGGTATTTTCATTGATAGTGTTCTTTCCTGGCATGATCAAATTAATAATGTAATTTCACGGGTAAGAAAATTGATCTATGTTTTTAAAAATCTGCGTTCAAGTATTGATGTCGCAACGCTACGAACCATTTATTTAGCCCTTGCTCAATCTATTATGACTTATTGCATCACAATCTGGGGTGGTTCTTGTAAAACTTATTTTATTAAAATTGAAAGAGCTCAAAGGGCATTATTAAAAGTTATGAGTTCAAAACCTATTCTTTTTCCTACTCAGGAGCTTTATACAAATTGCAATGTTTTATCTGTTCGTAAATTATTTATTCTTCATGTTACACTTAGGAAACATGCTCAGTTGATCTATGATCATAATTTTATTAGCTCAAAGCGTAGATTTGATCAAGTATGTCCTAGTGTGCCCCGAAGAACAGAACTAGCTGGTCGCCATTATCATTATTTAAGTCCTATGCTATATAATAAAATCAACAAAACTCTCAGCATTTATTCACTTACCAAAATTAAATGTAAAAAAAATATTTTAAGTTGGCTCTTGGGCCTAACGTATGAAGAAGCCGAAGAACTTCTATCTTTTACATAATTACCTCACTTGCAAACGATTCTTGTTAAAATATTATCAAACCACACTTAAATTCTATACATGCATTTCACTCAACACGACATACGCGCTTGCTTGTTCAGCAGTATTTCTTAATTTCTTAATTTTATTAAAGTATTTCCTATTGTTGTATATTGGGGTCACAGGTATTTTTTATGTGTTAACTATTTCAATTAAAAAGCTTAGTGTTGTCCGGCGGTGAGTGTTAGTGGCTGCAACACAGTTATTAACTACAGCAGTCACTACCGCTCATGTAATTATAATATAATAATATAGTTATAAGTACCATTTTATATTTTGCTTTTGTAAAATTCTATATGTATAATTAGTATTTGAATCTGAAATTGTATTTGTATTTTGTAAATAAATAAATAAATAAATAAAATAATCTCAATCACGTCGCAAATAGTCTGAATACATTTAAAATCATGTCAGGTCATTAATCAGATCGCATATAGTGTATCTACTTAAAATATAGCTACATTGTCCCGCTCAGTCTGCTATGATCTGCGGACATCTATGCTTTAGCGCTGGTCGCTCAAAGCCCTCTTCACGATTCCCGTGAACAGTATCTGCGATGATCTACGACCATCTGCACCTCGGCACTGACCGCTCATAGCCCAAGCTCAAATCACAATCACATCCCATCAATACTGTAACGGCTTCACCGAAGTCCACGGGAGCGGCTGCCATGATAATCGCAGAGAAACTTGCCCCGACGCTCACGAGAACAGGTGCCTCGATACTCGCTAAGACAGCTGGCCCAGCGCTCTCGGGGACGGCTGCCTCGACGCTCACGGGGACGGCTCCCTCGATGTTCACGGATACGTCTGCCCCGACGCTCTCGGGAACGGCTGCCGCGATGCTCACTGACACATCTACCCCGCCGA
>JACEII010000102.1:828664-850390 GCA_014332785.1 Antheraea mylitta | reverse complement strand
TTTTATGTGTTGACACAATGCAACGTGATATTTTATTGCTAAATTTCATTAACATCTGTTGTCATTACTTATCTTATGTGCTTCATCATTTGATTTAATTTCTTCATAACTTTCCTACAAATTATAGAATTTGATGAAATATAGATTTCAGGGTTCAAAAGATACCATGATGTTTATCAGATCCCTAAGTTACCAAGTAACAATCAAATCCATCTTATATTTACTAAACTTTCAAAAGTAGTTTTTGCTTCTGTATTGACAATAATAATGTAATTTAGGTAACGATGCACCACGAATAAGGATTATCTTATCGTTGTAATTTGACTGTAAAAGATAAATAAAGTTATATAATTATGTATATCAAAATTTACGTAGTAATTTTATCGCCTTTGCATTTTTAGGTGCTTGTACCAATCTTTATACTTTATTTATTTATTAGGATCTCTCTATTGCCGTCTGCATTTTCTATAATTCTTTAATATAATTCTTGCAGGTCTTGAAACCTTCAAACCCATCACAATCGACTTGAGCAGTAACCCTTTGACTAAATTTAATCGCATATCCAGCTTGCCCACAGTTCAATACCTAAATTTATCAAATTGTGGATTACTCGATATAGAGTACGCGAGTTTCAGCTATCTACAAGACTTGGTTAGCTTGGATTTGAGTAACAACCAGCTGGAAAGATCTTCTATGAACAAGAGAGTATTTGTGGTGAGAGTTCTTCAAATTAATATTGTATTTCGACGATTTTGAGTCTGAAGATAAGCACAATACATTTCAAAACACAAGGTGATCCACGAGAGATCGGAAACTCATTATTAGTCGCCAATAATATTTCGGCCTACATGCATTTCAATAACTGTGTGTATTGTCTAATTCCAAAATACATGATTCAATTTAGGTCCTAAAAAGGCGCTTATGTACGTCAAAGCTACCAGCGATTCGGAAAAAAAAACGGCAAGAAACTCGATCTGGTGTATTTTTTCATGATATATATCTTTACAAACATAGATAGTTAAACATAGATAGTTCTTAATTTTAGTCGATGCATAGAGATTGAAGCAATTTCCAGACGTTACCATCGTTCACTATTCGTTCCAAGTGCGACTATTTAAAAGACATACACTCTGGTTAGTTGTCACAATGGTAGACGTGACCCATTTGATATACATCCCCACCATCCGACGTGGTGCATTCACATATCTGGCTAATTCCGAAACATGCAGACTACCAACATGCCAAGTGGTTACTGCAGGCTATATCTATATAGATTATACCTCAAATAAACGCAGTTCTAAGAGCAGTTATGAGCAGAGTATTGAGATTGCGTTGGTGTTGTATTGCTAATCACACTCACCAGATCGAATTATAGCAGTATCATTACTACTACTTTACGTTAGAAATTCGTATGGAATAATCCACAAGTTCCACCTGTCTGGCATTATTTTGGTGCCAAATGTAAATCATTCGTTAAGACAGTATAAATCTGGAGCGAATCTTGTGTAGATTTTGAGTGCTTTTTTAAACTCTTTATAGGTATACTCAAGTCTGTGTAGGGTATCGGATCAGAACTGTTGTTGCATTACACGAAAAATAGTTTTCCACTAGAAAATCGAAAAATATTTGAAAATATCAGTTTATCTTCAAGAGAACCGAAGACTACCATGGCATCGTAAATACAAATATTTGAAGTAACATTTTTAGTTTCGTAAACTCCACATTGTTCTTAAATTACAGGGTGTAATCAAACCAAAATTGGACCATATACAGCCATTTACCAAGTTTCGATATTTAAGCTTGGCTAATAACGATATCCGTTCCTTAACCCAAGATGTTTTCGTGTTTTTGAACGAATTGACCTCACTGGACCTTAGTGGAAACCCTCTTGGCAATATGGATCAGATCACGATGGGAGCCATCACTGACTTGGTTAATTTGAAGGTATGAAATAAGATTTAATTATTCACTTATAGTGAATATTTCGATGAAAATTGAATTTATTTTGTGATACATAATATAAATTGGATAAAAAGACTACAAAATCGACGACGATACATAAATATCAATCTAAAAGTAAGATTAAGGACATCCCACGTAGGCGATTCAAAGCGAACACAATTGAGAAACGATTTGTTGCGAATTCAAAGCGATGTGGTGCGACGCGGCGGTTTTGTCCTACGTGCGCGAGAATCGCTAAGTAGCATCCATATCACACAACGCAATCGACTCGGGCAAACGCCGCGCCGCCGTATCACATTCGCGCGAAAATATCAAACCAATTGATCGCGTTCGCTTCGCTTCGCACCGCGCCGATCCCACTCCGCATTTGTTTTAGTCACGTAGGACACTTCAATACATGTCGCCTATTTGTTTTTTACGCGCCGCGCTGCGCCGCTTCAATTCGCGTCCGCAAGTAAATCGCTCACGTAGGACACCGCGTAACAGATGCCCATCAGTAACAGTTGTGTCAAATAGCATACAAGTAGCTAACTCAAAGCTGTTTACTTTTAGGAAAGGTAATTCCTAAAATTTCAAAGAACTATACTTTATTTTCAGGAGTTAAATCTAAGAGGATGCGATCTCGAGACGCTCCCTGAGGGTTTGTTACGACGCCTACGAAAGTTAGAGAGATTGGACCTTAGCAAAAATCGATTAACTACTATACCGTCTGTGATTAATGAGGCCGCTAATCTTTTATACTTGGATCTTGGAGGAAACCTATTTGAAACATTGAATCAAAGCATGTGAGTTAGTTTGTATTTACTGTTAAGATTATGTTTAATTGATAATTCTTCATTACAGTTACATCAGCCTAAAAGAGACCCACTGGAGAACCATGTGTATCTTCCCGAAAGAAAGGCATGGACATAATAACCACGCCAAAATGACGTATTGGCGATTTCAAACTCTGAAAAATACACAATTCTATTATCTATATTTTATTTTCCACAAACAGTGGTAGTACAAGAAAATTTGTGAGGTTCTGGTTTCCTTACGATTTATTCCTTCATTGTCAATAATTAATTAATAATTATAAAAATTATTGTTAGTAACTTCAAAATGAGATGCAGCCCATGGTATCCATGTCAATCATTTTCTAATCAAATCAAACTTTGAAGCAGCTCCTTAAATCTTCCCTTAAGTTGGTTAGGTTTTCACTACATACTGTAATGTCAATTCATTAATATCGTAGTGCTTTATCAAACCTGACCAAGCTTGAGGAACTTCGTCTCTGCGAGCTGAATAAACTCACAACGGTAGCTGATGGAGCACTTGGCGGATTAAAAAGATTAGTCTCTCTGCACCTCTGCTACAACCCACGGCTAACAATTTTAGAAGATGGGTTTTTGATGTGGAAAGATGTACAGATTGAACAAGAATTGTGGCCGAGACTTAAAGAGGTAAATGTATAGTTTTCACACATTTGAGAAATATGACCATAATTATGTAAATTATGTTATAATTAATATATTTCGGCTCTTAACAGCAATATCATCCATTTTCATTAATGGTTGTTAGGTATTTGAACACAAAGCCTAACCTAGAAAGGAACTGCAATCTTTAAACAGTTTTTAGAATATACCGAAGACCGTTTTTCTTTATCAGGAGATAAATTTATAATTTTCCGCCACGACATGCTAGTAGACATGACATATACCGCTTCCGTAGTTTGCATTAAACTAGCAACGCGTAGTATAAGAGCCTGTGTACATCTAATATTGATATTTTGTATTGTCTATGTATACGTATCGATACTGTACCATTTGCTATGACGTTAGTTACAATTAAAGTTTCGAGAAAGCAACACGTCTCTTTCAATAAGTAAACCCGAATCACGCAAATAAGCACCTAAACGTCCTAAACACCTATCATATTTTTTATGAACTAATGAACTAACAAAGTAGACTAGTGTAGTAGTACTAGTCATTTTTTAAAGTTTCAACCTTATTAGGGTTCTTTTGTCAAAGGGTATACTTCTATAATCAAAGGTTTTAATCATTGCTACTCAGTTATTTGCCATTTTCGATGATCTTTAATTACATAAACATTTAAAAAAAATCTGTGTTAATGAAAATTGATATTAATTATAACTTTGAAACAAAAAATAGGTGGTTACATAAGGTGGTAAGGCTCTCAAATTCTTAGTAAACATAACTTTACGAAAATAAAGAATTTTATCGTAACCTATGACACTAGTAAAAGCATTCCTGTCACCTAAAAATTTTGACATTCAATAAAACCAAGGAGAATTAATTAATAATTATTTCAGTGGTTCCATAAATGTACTACAGTACATTTATGAAATATACAATATATATGATGTATACAATTTGACCAATTGATTTCAAAGGGCATATATGAGGCATGCAACGTCATTCATGTTAACATTATTATTGTAAAATTAACCTGTAATTTGACCAGTTAAATTCAAAGAGCATGTAAGGTATCGGACGTAAGTCGTGCTATAAATATTATAATAATAGTTATATATTATAATATCATTGTTGAATGTAGGATAAAAAGGGGTGATAGGAACGTAAGAGTAAAAAATACATACAGTCGAGCATAACAATTGCAACCTTTTTTGAAGTCGTTATTGACGGCTGTCAAAATATCTTTTTTATTTACATCTCTGTATATTTTGTGTAAAATTCAAGTAATAGTGTGGATAATGCATATTTTCATTAATTTAATGTTCTTCTAATGCATTTTATATAAAATAAACAGCTTTCTGCACTACTCCGCCATATAAACCTTAACTATGCCAAATTTCAAGTTCATCCGTTCACGGAAATCGCTTAAAAAGGGGTATAAAATTTTTGCTTCACGTATTAATATATAGATGATTGTCATACGGAGCGCCAATAGGTATGAAAGAGAGACTAGGGATAATAATTTTCATCCAAAAATTACGAAATTTATAAAATTCACGCTATAATCAATTTAAAACTTTAAAAGAAAACACAGTTTTAATTCCATCGTTTTGACTTTCACTTTTTGGGGCGTGTTCAATGTGATATTGTAAGAAAATCAAACACTGACTTTGCAACCGAAACTTTTAATGTCCACTTTAGTCGAGGAAAAATTTGTATCTTTTAGTGACAACGAATATGTCGTTGTATTTTGAAAAAGGGACATAGATAATTATTAATGGCCAGCACGCTACACCACCCCCCTACGGAGTAAAGAAAGCCCAGTATAAAAACATTTACAAAGTATGACGTTATACACATATTTACATTAATATAAAAAGTAAAGCGTACAGAAATAGAAACAAAGTTACAAAGAATCGATATAAAAACATCAAGTTACAACAGTCGTACAATAAATAAATTATAATACACCTAAATTAGTTACAATGGCAATAATACAACTATATACAGAAAAGTTCTTTACAAATCTAGCGTCGGTTTAAATTTGTATCTTTTAGTGACAACGAATATGTCGTTGTATTTTGAAAAAGGGCCATAGATAATTATTAATGGCCAGCACGCTACACACTATTGTGGGCAGTCGCTATTAATTTTTTATGTAATAGTCATTATAATTTTCTCTGTCCCAAATTTCTTCAAGTTTAATTTGCGTTTTCAGTTATATTTGAACAACAACAACTTATCTACGATCTACTCAGGCTACTTGGATAGTTGGGACCGGTTGACCAGGATGGACTTTAGCAATAACCCGTACCGGTGTGATTGTAAAAATCAATGGATTATCAATATACTGGTGCCGATGATCAAAAGTTTGAAACTGAATGACACTACCTCTAATATGGTGTAAGTAACAGCTCCTCCATTTTAAGAGTTTCCCTAAAATATAATATTGTTCTTGCCTTGAGTATAGAAACTAAACTTGGTTTAATCGACAGATTAAACCGTCTCTAAATACGTGTACAGGGATTATAAAAAGAGATTTATACTTTTTTTTTTATTGAAGCACGACAAAGTGACTGTCCTATGCCTGATGTTAAGCATAGTACAATCCAAAAACATCGGCAACCACCGATAGACAGATTATCCATCGCCGGTCGCCGCTGTCATGCCGGCCATAATGACGAAAGTCACCCAGTACTGGATACGCACAGGCTGATCCCGAAACGCGACACGCAGAAGCGAGTCACTGTGACGGGCTTTTTCGCCATATACATGGTGGTTGCGACCCAGTCCGGCTGTAAGACCCTACCACCCCGCTATCGCCATTGCCTCGTTCGTTGATCAGCAGGGTGCACCACGTGCAGGTGAGGTTGACTTGGGTGTCTCAAGTCTTAAGATGTTACTCGACACCCCTTACACCCCAAATATACTTTATACTTTAAAAATATCGTTGCCGCTTTTCACTTATATCACTAATACCAAAATCCATCTATTTAAAAAAATCGTGGTTCAGTTTACATGCGGTAGAAATGAAACTTAGTACTCTGATTATTTTAAGAGGAGACGAGGTGGTAAACACAATTTTTCAGCGTTATTTTGCAATATATATCAATAATGTTAATAATACTCATATGTTATTAGTTAAGGATAACATTAAAAAGAGCGCGGTAGTCGTTACAAACCAATCTTTTTTAAAGGCCGACAACGCACTTGTGACTCCCCCGGTGTTGCAAGTGTCTATGGACGGCGGTTATCGCTTACAATCGGGTGACCCGTCTGTTCGTTTGCCCCCTATAATATAATATAAAAAAAAATCTATAGTAATATTATAAAGAGGTAAAGCTTGTGAGTTTGTAAGGTTGTAGAAGGTAATCTCTGTATCTACATACTAAACCGATTTTAAAAATTCGAAACCAATAGAAATCTACGTTATTTGTGAATGTTATAGGCGCATTAACCCGTAAAATGAAAAGACTCTTTTGTTGTAGTCGGATTTGCAAAGCAAGTCGGAGAAAAAATGATGGAACGAAAACGTTACTTACGAACGCTGCTGTAACGATAAAAGATATTTGATTGAGTTTTTGAGAAAAGTTGTAGAGCTTGATAATGCCTACAAAAAAGTCAGCGATAGCATATGTACAACTTTTATATTTAAGTCACAAAAAGTTTTTTTTTTTATATTTGAGCGATGTTTATTGGTCATACTATCAACAACAATTGTGAATTCTTATCAAAATATGTAGCACTCAGTACTAACCGAATCATACTCATAATTTCATCACAAATAAAAATGTATACTGCCCAAGAAAGTGGGCACTGGTCAGCTAGTAGAATATAATGTGCTATAGATTTCAACGTTTCCCTCTCTCTCTGTTTCTTTGTATACATTCGAGTACATTAAAAATATACTAACTCATTCTCTCACAGCCTAAAACTCATATAGACATTTATAGCTATCTCTTTTTCGTTACACATTTTCATTTTCCCAAAAGAGGTTTCACAAAAATTATTTATTATGTTGGAAAATTTGCAAGACATATTTGTATCTTGTGTGTTATAGAAATGTAAATGTTCCTATTTAGTTGCATGTATCCAGAAGAAATAAAAGGAATGTCATTCTCTGAGTTGCACAATACGTCGATGATACTTTCTTGTAACGAGTTTGTAAATTTAAAAGAATCGTCCGGGCCTAACATGGCAATATTGCTCGGAGTTATGATAGGTAAGGTTTACACAATAGTTTATTTGGTGTTGTTGTTAACTTATTGCTAAAGGAAGTAAAAATCGTATTACGTTTGATAATGTTAGTAGAACAGATGAGAATGGAAAAGGAAAATATGTTGTGACAACCTTACTTAGGTGGGATAGGGTAAGAAGATGATGGTAAGGATTGTTAAAAGATTAGGTTATGGGAAGGAAATACTAGAGAAGCAATAACGTATCTCAAATAACACAAGCTGTTATTAAAAACTATCTAAATACTAGATTTAATGACAAGAATTAAATTTGTATTTCAAGTAGCATATTTAACCAGGATATATTGTCCAAATGGCTCTTACATCCCAAAAGTCTTAGTGAAAGGGTAATTACAAGAAGATAAATATCTCTGAAGCTTATTGTTACACTATAACTATATTTTAGGTGTTTAACTTGAAGAGATAGCATAGATCAAGAATTTTTTTTATTTCATAGGAGGCAAACGGCCACCTGATGCTAAGTCATCACCGCCATCCATAGACACTAGCAACACCGGCGGAGTCGCAAGTGCGTTACCAACCTGTATTTGGGAATGGGGGGGGAATGATGAGGGGGAGAGGAAAGGAGGTGGGGAGGTGGTCCTCTGGCGCATTCACTGACCGAACGAAACGCAATAATGCAAACACTGTTACTTCACGTCGGTTTTCTGTGAGAGATTGGCGGACGAGTCGACCCATTCATGTCGAAACCAATAATAGCTTCAACGTAGCTCTACGACCTACAAGAGTTTGAAGAGTTTTGGTTTTGAAGTGAGCTTTGAAGTTCATAAGCGCCTTTTTAGGGCCAAAATTGAATAAAGTATATCTTGACTCTTGACTTCTGTGGTTAAAATTTGAACATAAATGAAATGTCTCGATACTCATTCCCAAAAGTTTGAACAAATTAAAAAATTTCTGAAAATCAAACATCAAAAACATAAGTTATTATCAATTTTAGATAATTAGATCTAAAAGCTTTTACGATATACAGCTATGTGTTATTATGTAATAGATTTAAGAAACGCAATTGTAATATTTGATATTACAGGCATCTTCATCACATTTCCGCTCGTCCTAGTGATGGTGTTACTTTGGAAGAACGGTTACTTTACTAAATGCAAGGCGAACTTCGATAGTTCTTCGGAAGATGAAGAAACCGATGCGTTTTAAAGAAATTTTTGCAATATTTAGAATGAATAGCCAAACAGAAGAATTCTGCCTTATAAATAGCAAAGTCACTCGTGAATTACAAGAGTAAATTTTGCTAAATCTCACTTAGTATTGATTGAGGACAAAATTCGAGATGTTAATTGAAAATTCATTAGAACACAAATATGGTGATCAGTCATTGATCTCCATTTGAGAGATATTTTTTATTCCACAAATCTCAGACTTACTATTACCCTCAAGTTGTGATACGATGTGACAAGGTCTGATCTCAATAACGTTTCAAGTATGAATATATGAATGTTTAATAAATAAACTTAAAATTGTCTGAAGCTAATTTAGATTATTATGGATTCTCGAATACCTAAAGAGTGCTTTCCTGTTTATTGAAACCGGCTAAACACTCTTGTAGTCTAGTTAGTATTAGGCTAGTAAGCAGTTTGTGCGGTTAGTACTAGAGTAACTTGGAAAATACTGTTAAAGATATTTTGAATAAAAAAATGATCACAATTTTTAAAATAATCCTTCTTAAGCACTAACACAAGAGATACAAATTTACAACAAATAATTCGTCCCGAATTAGAACACCAACACTTTTTTATCTACTATTTTCTTTAATCATACAGTAAACTAAATATGGTATCTCACTACAGCCACCTTTTTAGCATTGTTCTTTACACAAGTTAGTTGAATGTTAAGTTAAAGAATGTAAATCTGTGTTTGTATTTTTTAGATCTTCACTTTTAGAAATGTCTGGCTCTCTATCTGTTTATATGAGCACGCATCACTGTTGAAGTATTGTATTCATGATAAAACTTTCCCCAGAAATTCATAAAACATATCTTCGAGTAACATTTAGTTTCTTTATATCATTGAATGATAAACCGGAACCGTTTATCAGAAGTTGTTATAATTTTAATGACGACGCGAATTAAATACGGTGAGAAAGAAGAAGAATTAAATTTACTACGTTCAGATGAATTTATTAATCACTGTTTTATCGAGTACATCAAATTCCACGCGGACGAAGACGACACACTTAGTTATAGAATAAGAGTGTTTTGTCGTGTAAACAGTAAATGTTGTGAGCTTGTACTAGAAGTCAAATTTAGAAATGTATTTCATGAATAAACGGAATTTGAATGATTATGGTGAAAATTAAATAAATAAAATACAAATAAATAGTTTTATTTAACTTAGTATTAAAAACAGCGTCTTCTAAACAATTAGTCTACAAATATAATTTACTGGATGTTGTCAGAGAGCATCAGTTTCCTCATCATAAGTCGGAGATTCCATCTTCGTTTTCCTCCATTTCTCGAAGTACCCTCTTCTCCAGAGTAACACAACTACCAATACAATAGGGAACGTGACAAGGATACCTGAAAAATATCGTTTTTTATACATAAAAATGCCCATGTATCATGAAACTAAATATTGTCAATATTCCAGACCTAACTTATGTACATTTCGTGTGAGGGTTGGGAGGACTTCGCAAAACAGAGAAGTCAATGGCGCAGCTCTGTTCACAAGGCAGTTAGAGTTTTTGAAGAAAAGTGGTTACAAGAACGTGAAACGCCTTATAAGTAAAACCCGTGGAAAGCCTTCCTACACCTATACTTACAATGCTGACGGTCAATTGGACTGTGCGCCCTGCAACAAGATCTTTAAGACAAAGTTTAGTTTTGCGAGTCATATACGTGCTCATAATCAAAGGAAGTAAGGTCCGCCATTGATGGACACGTCAAGGAGGCTCATATACCATATATACATTGAACGATCTTCGTGAACACTAACATATCACCAACTTCCTTCATGTACATGAGCCCGGATTATACATAGCTTGGGTTTTCCGCAGTTGTGTTATAACAATAACTCAAATATTTTACGAAATCTTCATTATTATCATATTATGTTCTGATAACAAGATTATAACCCCTTTAATATCTTATATTTAACATGAAGAAGGTCAATCTGCTATGAGTATTTTGAAACGGTGATAGGTTAGTCGATAGCGAGCCAGAAACCCCACGTTGATGAATGTAGATTTGAATCCTTGCAACTGAAAATACTGAAAAACTGAAAGAAAAATATCGTAATGAAACCATAGCAGGGCGTTTTCCAAGACAACCTGATTAGCTACCACACTCAAATTGAAAGTCTGTCATCAAGTACCTGTGGGTGTATTCTAACAGCTTCACTCAAGAGTCAGTCCTTATAGGTTTAGCGTGTATACTGTCATGAGATTGTCGTCAAACACACTAAAACTTGTAAAGTATAAAAAAGAGATATAAATAATGCACATATATTTTACCTATCATAATGCCAAGCCAAACTGCTACATCAGGCATGGATAACTGTGTGACTTCCTCCGACTCCTGACAAGAGAGGGTTCTAGACGCTTCACTGATGTGACCAAAGGATAATCCTCGCATCTCATCAGGTTTTTTGCAGCTAGAACAAATAAAATTATTATCTTCCAAGTTACACCAACTTCTTAAAATTTCATCTGACGTTGGCAAGGTGGTAGAACTATGCTAAATTTAACTGGTTTCAGCTCGAATGGGTCGACTCGCTCGAGGTACTACCACCGGACATACAGAAATACCGACGTGAAGCACCAGTGCTTGCATTGTTGCGTTTCGTTCGATCAGTGAGAGCAGCAGAGACCCACCTCCTCCCTTCTACCCCTTTCCTCTACCTAGCAATACAGGGTAGCAACGCACTTGCGACTCCTCTGGTGTTGCTGGTGTCTATGGATGGGGGTGATCACTTAACATCTGGCGACCCACCTGTTCGTTTGCTTCCTATGATATAAAAAGATAACGGCTTAGCTGATAGTTGACTGAACGAACGTAGTTTCGACTCCTGGCAATCGAGTCAGAGCTTTCGGTGAAGGAAAACATCGTGAAGAAATCATAGCATGGTGATTGGGTTTTTTCAAAGTCCGCTTCGCTATCTACCATCACCCACCAAAAAACGTCGAAGACAAACAAAGAAAGAGGCTTGTTACATCATATTTTTAAAATAATATCTTTTTAGAAGTATTTAGAATCTTACATCATATGAGATACTGTTTCGTTGGCTTCAGTCTTCTTAATAAGTGGCACTAGAACCTCAACAGTCCACTGATTGCTGCAGTCACATACGTATGGGTTGTTACTAAAGTCCAACTTTACGAGTTGGTCCCATCTATCTATGTAGGCTGACCGAAGGCTGGACAAGTTGTTGTTATTGAGGTAAAACTGGAAGGAGTTGAGAGTTCAGACACACGATAAGGTAGAGACACGGGTTTAATCAAGATATTAAAAAAAAAATCAATAGCGATTTACCTCTTCGAGCCTAGGCCATAACTCGGTGTCTTCATCATCTTCTCGCCACATGAGGAAGTGTTCATCCAGATTTGTTAATCGAGGATTAAAGCATAAATGAAGTGATACTAGATTCTCTAACCCGCTGAGAGCTCCAGCCATTATAGTGTGGAGTTTGCTTAAACGGCACAGACGTAGTTCCTGCAGCTTACTTAATTTGGATATAGGCCTAGAATTAAGAAAAAAGTACTGACACAGACTTCCAGAACACCCTCGTTTATGAGCTTTATGAAATCTTAGAGAATTTTGATACTATGCGTTGAAAAATGCTATTCGTCTAAATAGTATAATCAAATGTCAATTAACTATTATTAGGCTGTAATATTACATTCTGAAGAGTTATTGTTAGTAGTATGTTTTCTATCACAACTTTTACTAAGGCATCTATGAACGGAATAGTTACTCTTTGCTTAAGTTATCCAATTAAGCATTCTTTATGCTGAGTCAGATCAATTACATCGAAGGGAAGTAATGCTCAACCAGTTCGCACTCCCCGGCGTTGAAGTAAGAATCTTATGCAAGATTTCTCTATATTATTAGGGTTGGGTTGGAAAGGACTGTTAAGATAGTACCAGTTTTTCTTTTCAGCGACTGGAGATAAATTAATGGTAAATTATGTACTCACGATGTCTGATTCAGCGTTTCTATTGGATTCCTTCCGAAATCCAAATACTCTAGATTAATAGCTTCACTCAACACAGAAGGAACTGTTGCGAATCTATTATTGCTTACATCGAGCTTCTTTAATCGCCGCTGACGACGCAACAGACCTTCAGGAAGTGTCTCCAGCTCACAGCCGCTTAGTCTGAGCTCCTACAATAAATTAAGTACACAAAGATATGAATCGTGTTATAATAAGTAGGTTTTCTGTGTTCTGATATATCGTCTCTTCTTTGTGAAAACATAATACTTTTTTTTTGGGGTGTAAAGGGTGTCGAATAACATGGGGGTGTAAGGGGTGTCGCATAACACCATAAGACTTGAGACACCCAAGCCAACCTCACCTGCACGTGCACCCTGCTGAATAACGAACGAGGCAATGGCGCAAGCGGGGTGGTAGGGTTTTACAGCCCGACTGGGTCGCAACCACCATGTATATGGCGAAAAAGCCCGTAATAGTGATTCGCTTCTACGGGTCGCGTTTCGGGATCAGCCTGTGCATATCCAGCTTATTACAGGCCGGCATGATAGTGGCAACCGGCGGTGGACATTGTGTCAATCGGTAGTCGCTGTTATTTTTGGATTGTACTGTGCTTACCATCAGGCATAGTGCAGTCACTTTGCCGTGCTACAATAAAAAAAAACATGTTATTATTACTAGCAATTTATCTTTATATTTCAAAGAATTATCAGAAATATACCTTTAAGTTTGTCAAATCGGTGATAGCAGCCATCGTGACCTGGTCCATATACGCTAGAGGGTTTCCGCTTAGATCAAGAGTCGTCAGTTCGTTCATAAAAATGAATACATCTTGCGGTAGAGAGTGGATGTCGTTGTTGGCCAGACTTAGGTACCTGATCTTCCCGAAAGGTGCAATGCCGTCCACACCTGCATTTGGGTTCATCGTCCCCTGGAATTTCAAATAAATGTTCTTTAGGTATTAGAAACGGGAACTATTTTGCATGACGAGGTCTACTTTACTTTACTTATATTGAATTCTGATAATATCAGCTTTTGGTAATAGGCAACAATAGTAGAGCTACTTGTAATGTTCATCAGACCAGCAACTATTTGCTACTAAGATTACAAGTTTTTTGGTAAGCACTTTTACGTATTTTGGGAGCTGCACTTGAGAGCCTGTATTCCTTTAAGTATGCCACGATTTTAGAACACATTGCCATCATATGTCCTGCCCATTTGTAAACCTATATAACAATCCAAGACACTTCGAAAGCAAACCACGTCCTAAATATACCAAAATATATTGGTAAGTCGATATCTGGAACTCACCACAAAAACTCGTCTGGTGATCGACGACGTCACCAGCTTATTTCCACTCAAATCGAGGCTGACTAAGTTTTCCAAATCACTAAAACTGGCTTCGTCGATGCTAGATATTTCGCTGTTAGATAAATTTAGATTCTGAATGGAGAGTAGTTTAGCGACGCGCGTGAATTTCCCGAGGTGGTTGCGGCTCAGGTCCACTGACGTAGGGTTTATATTTTGAAGACCTGGAAACCGAAAATAACACGATGATAAGAATCTTTGCCTACATTGGAATAGAGAACTTACATTTGGAGAGTGTTAGGGTTATAAACTTATTAGTGACTCGGTCATTTACTTTCTGAATTGTCATGTAACATTGTAGTTTTTGACGTTCATAAGTGCCTTATTAGGGCCTAAAATGAATAAAGTTTTTTTTTTTCATTAGTTAGGACATTATGCAAATTGTCATCCAAAGACGAAGTCGAGTTTCCTGTAACAACATCTTGTCATCACTTAATATTTACTTCACAAATGCTATAGAACGAATATACAGAATTAACATATACGCGTGTAGGAGCTGAAATGAGCCTCAACACTGATGACTCGACTTTTGTGTTATATTGTGCACGCAGACGGTACAACACCATAGTAGTTGAACTTTATAACTATAAAATAAATGTTGCGTACGTTACTAACATCATCAACCCCAAGATCGAGCATTGCAAATCCCAAGGTAGACGACAGCGAATTTCTATAAATCCTCGCGTTCCGAAATTCTGTACTGAGTGGCCTCGCGTGTGGTCTTTATTCACTCAGAGTCTGTTTTATTGGTTAATTTTGTCATTACATATACCTTTTAGAGCAGCTATTTGTGCCGACGTATTGTATTGGTAAGATACATATCAATATGAATATTGGGACTTGTGAATGTTCTACAAATACGACATATAGTAACAGACAATGCGTGTAAAGCTGTAGGTGAAACTTTTTTTTATATCATATAGGAGGCAAAAGGACAGGCGGCTCACCTGATGTTAAGTGATCACCGCCGTCCATAGACACCAGTAACACAAGAGGAGTTGCAAGTGCGTTGCCAGCCTGTATTTACAGGGGTGGGGTAATGGTGGAAGGGAAAGGAGAGGGAAGTGGAAGGGAGAGGAGAAGGGGGAGGTGGGCCTCCGGTACTCTCAGTGACCGAACGAAACGCAATAATGTGGTTGCATTATTACTATTACTTCACGTCGGTGTTTCTGTGGGTCGGGTGGTACTATCCCGGTCGAACTGACCTATGAAACCAGTTATAGCTTCAACGTGACTCTTCTTATCCTTTCTAGCGTTTTCCCGGCTTAGTGCCAGGGTCCGCGTTCCTAATAGACTTCCTCCACTTTGCCCCCGGTCTTCGGCATCCTTGTGTGTGAGGTTATTGTCCCTTAAGTCCGCCTTCACCATGTCCAACCAGCGTTTTTTGGGCCTGCCGCGAGACCTCGGGAAGGCCCATACCTCAGCTTCAACGTGACTCTACTACATATAAAAACTAACTAACTAATAGAATAAGCATCGTGTCACGTAACTTACCAGTCCAATCGTCAACTGTGAACGGCGCTTTAATATCTCGATCTGCGCAGTCGACAATGTCGTCTGCGCATGCACATACGTTGCATATAACATCCGTTCCTGCTGTTGTCGCGTCTGTTATATTTATTGTTTCTACATCAGTCCCTGTAACAACAAGTGGAACTTTTAATATTAAAAAAGCACCAATCTAAAAGCAGTGATTCTGTAAAATTTGCAAAAAAAAATTTTTTTGAAGTCAAAACATAAGGTTCAAATTGTTTTGACGGCCACTCGTTCTACTAGTGATAAGCGGCACGCGCAGACGACCTAGCGCCCTTTGATAAATGCCGCCAAACAGACCGCGCCTGTTGCTAGTTGAATATTTGTATTTAATAAAAATAAATATTTATAAAATAAAATAAATAACTAGTCATTATTATATGGAACAAATTGGTAATGCCTAAATTGTTTCATAATGCCATAGCTGATTCCTGTCATAATTTGTTATTTTATGCATATAACTTATACAAAACAATTTCGATGTTTCACATGCCAGGCCTTCCGTGACGGCTCAATTTTTTTAATTGAATTGTTCCCTGTTATATTAATGTTTCACTTCTATCATATATCTTTACGATATACTGTTTTTTATGCACAAACATAATCCTATTAATATCATAAATATTTCTACTAATATTTTAAAGGGAACCTTACGTTCTGAGTAGTGTTTCATGTACTTACAACCCTTTTGCACTCACAGAGTTTAGTCTATGACAAATATATACAGGGTTATTGTTAGGAGGTGATAGAATCGACTATATGTTATAATTTTAACCCCCATATGCATTATACAAAAGTGAATCATTTTCTAGTTATTATGTTTTTTAGCTTTTTACAAAATTAATTTTAAAAGACAACATTAAAAAAAAAACAATTTAAATTTCTTTTTTTTTCTGATTTATAAAAACGATTAAACACTGGTTACATATTAATATTAAAACAACAATTATCGGTCCAAATTAAAAAATGCAAAACGAAAAACGATATTGTTTCAATATATTTTTTCCACTAGAATGTTTAAACAAAAACAAAAAAACATAAAACTTGATTTTCAGATTATTTTAAAAACATGACCGTTTTTTAACTCTCTAACAATGCATAACAACTAGAAACTTAATTTAGAGAAACTGAAAAAAAAAATAACATAAAGGAAGCAGGCGGAAATTCGTAGTAGAATTAAACCTAAAGACGTTCTTTAAATTTCTCATAAAATTAATTAAAACCAATACCCAATGTAACTATAAAACGATTCAACAAGAAAAAAATCGAGGCAGTCGTAAGGACTACCGATAGAAGTGAGTATTCAAAACAATGGAATTGAAACTGTTTTCTCTGTTGAATGTTTAAATTAACCGTAGTATGAATTATTAAGTTATCTTAATTTGTAAATTGAAATTATTATCATTACTCTTTCTTCTATATCTACTGGCATCCCTAATATTAGTTATACACAGGCTTTTATACTACACGTCGTTTATCAAACGCAATCCGCGCAAATGAAATACAGTCGGTCACGACTAGTAGCATGTCATGACGCGAAATTATAAATGTATCTCTTGCCACAAGAAAACCGCTCAACGCGTGTAAAGAGGTTTTCATTTTAAAAACACTAAATAAGATCATGAAAAAGTGATGATCTCTCAATTGTATTGTCTATCATAGATATAATTTTACTATACAACTAGCCTCTACCCGCGACTTAGTCCGCGTGGAATAGTTATTTTCGGCTAACACGCAACGGAAGCTCTCAACAGGAATAAAAACCCGATTTTGAAACATTCTTTATTGGTGCTCCGCTCCAATTGGTCTTGATATAATATATATAGTCTATAACCATTCTCGATAAATGATCTATGTAACACTGAAAGATTTTTCAAATCGGAACAGTAGTTTCTGAGAACACCCCCTACAAAGTCACAAACTTTACCTTTTTATAATATTAGTATAAATAAATCGGAGCTCTAGGTGAAGAAAAACAACGTAATGAATGCATTGTTGTCGGGCTTTTGCTAAGCACGCCTGGTTGAGTCATCACTCTCCAGCTGAAAGTCCGCCAGGGACCTATCACTGTCTTCCGGCGACTGCACTTAAGATCCAGCCCCCTCTCTAAGTTTACTGTGTTTACCATCTTAGGCCAGATTGGCATTTAGCATTATTCCAGACTCGTCTAACGCTAAAACCTATGAAGTACAAATAAAGATCTTAGGTTGTTGACCTTGCAAAAAAACGTGTAAAATCGCAAAAGATAAATTAAAATATTCACTCACCGTCAAAATTCTGCAAAGAGCATACCTTCAATAAAACAGATAACACAAATAAACTAATAAACATAGCTTTCATAGTATTCAAATGGCAATTTTGCAAAAAACACATATCTATAGAGACGCTATATCAAAACTAAATAAATGTAAGTAGATTTTGGGTGCAGGAACCAGTCAATCTTAACTTAGATAACGTTTTCAAAGAATGAAACATACTTGAAACAGAATGGTCACAAACAACGTATCAATTTCGTAAATTTAATCTTTTGTACGGCTGTAATGTTAGGTTTTTTCCTCGATCTGACTACGCTATTGAACTAGCAAAGTTTCACTAGCAATTTATAGACCGGTATAACTTATAGGACATGTTTTACTACATATATAACATTTGTTGATGTGTGTATAATAGTTTTAATGCACAATACACCCTATGATTTTATTAACCGCTTTTTTTGTAATTGGAATTACACGCGGACGTTTTTGCGGACACAGCTAGTATAGACATAAAAGTCTTGAAATCAAAATGAAAATACATTAATCCTACAAGGTATTCCTATCTTAAAGCATTCTGCTATCTACACATTTATACTCTATGGCATATCGCTTCGTATATCTCGCGATAACGAGTCCAAATTTTTTTCAATGCGGAATCAGATTAAAATTCGACATTACTAACGCTGATACTTGTAGTGTAATATTTATTCTGATGTCGACACAGGGCCGTATCGAAGTTAATATTGGGGGGGTTATCGATCGTAACTTTATGATGGACGCTACAAATTTCGAGAGCCCTTTGGTATTACGGAATATACACTTGATTTAGAAACAACGCAGCGTTTTTTCAGTTCAGTATGTTTGTATAAGTAATTCTTTTATATATGTAAAAGAATAACTGACTCAGACATTGAATCCGAACAGAAGCGTCGAGGGGTCCAGACACCATCTAGAGAAAAATAAATCAATATTTGATATTATAAAGCTGAAGAGTTTGTTGAATGCGCTAATTTCAGGAACTACTCGTCCCATTTTAAAATTATTTCAGTGTGAGATAGCTCATTTATCGAGGAAGGCTATCATCATGCTACGATCAGGATCGTAGGGGTGGAACACCAGTGAAGAATGTTTTATAAATCCATATTGTTTTCCTTTTGAGAACATCTGCTGTGTGATAGCGTTAGCTCCAAGTAACCATTCCATGCGAACGTAGTCGTCGGCAGAATATGCCTTTCATCAGGCACATTTCAGTCACTTTGTCGTTCTTCGATAAAAAGAACAATCGGATCGATATTTCAATTTTTTTAACCATCCGAGTAAAACCATTTTAATATTGAAAAATAATCTTTACAAAAATAAAACAATATTTACGTACTGTAATATTTTTTTATTTATCTAATCAGTTTTATATCCGTGTTTACTGGAAATGGTTTTTGCCCGGCGTCATGGATGTCGCTGCCGCACGCTCTGGACATCTTAATAGCGTAGTTGTTATCTAAACACACAATAGATGGATTAATTGAAACATTTAAACAAATTCAAGTGTCTCTTCTTTTTAACCGACTTCAAAAAAAGGAGGAGGTTATCAATTCGTCTGTATGTTTTTTTTTTTTTATGTTTGTTACCTCATAACTTTGGACTGGCTGAACCGATTTTGATGATTCTTTTTTTATTTGAAAGCTAGTGCTTTCCGTGTGGTCCTATTTTTTTTTGGTTCAGTTCTGTCAACGGCATCCAGTGCAAAACCGTATAAGTGTTAAATTTGCATTTGGTGTGTATACGACAAATAGACGAATAACTCAATATCACGCCAACCGATTTCGATGATTCCTTTTTTATTGTAAAGGGTGTTCTTCAAGGGTAGTTTGATGAGAGTTTGGTTAGGTTCTGATTATGGGATCCGTGACAAAGTAACACAACTTTGAAGAAACAAGCCTACTCCTTTATTAAGGGCCGGCAACGCATCTGTGGTTCCTCTCGTGTTGCAGGTATCCATGGGCGACGGTGATCACTTACCATCAGGTGACCAGCATGTTTTAGAAAAAAAAAATTATGTACACTAAAAATGGAAAAATAAAGTAAATTTTCAAAAAAAAGTATTAACCGACTTCAATATTGATCAGAGGCATAAAAATAAGGCACTAAAAACCGGAAAATAAATAGTTTATCAAATTAACCAAATTTAATGAAACATATGAATATGTGTGCTACCAAGAGATGCATTGGAAGTCGGTGCCAACCGAAAATCATATCATCTACATCTAGGTACAAAGGCACCGACTACGTTAATACTTTTTTTTGAAAATTTACTTTATTATGCGCTTATCTTTGAAACTGCTTAACCGATTTTGATGAGGCTTTAGTGTATAATTAAAGTTACATGTAACAATGATTAAGCAAATCAAGCAGTAACGTTTTTATATACTTTATAGCTTTTGAGTATAATCTCACTTGGTGTTAAATGTCGATATGATTTTAGATGGTATACAAGCTATACCTAGAAGGAACCAAGCTACTGGATGATAGGCGACAAATTATCAATTTGAGTGTGGCAGCTAACTAGGAGGACATAAACACATCCCTACCATCATATTAAGGTTTCATAATGATGTATTCCTTCTTCGAAAACTAAGATTTATCGCAAAATTTTGAACTACAAACAAAACATAGAACTGTAGATTCCTAAGAGATTGAAATCGTCAATATGTTGTGGGCTGGCGTGGTTATTATGCCCATACCTTCCTTAAGGAAGAGGCTTATGGCCTAAATGGCGTAAAGAGTATAACAGTTACATTGATAAAATCATTATCATCACATCAGCTTGTAAGAGACCCATTACAGGTCTATTCCCGAAGATAAGTATCGCCAGAATCACCACGCCAGCCCATTACCAAACATAAAGCTAGCATTTAATGTCAAACTCTACCTGCCCAATACATTCTTTTATGTCCGTAAAAAGACCGGCATAATGTAAATACTAGAAACTGTAATAAACTGCTCATCCCATGTTTCAGACTTAGCAAAACCAGTAATAGTTTCTTAGGTAACAATGTTAGGCTTTACAATAGAGTCCCAAAACATGTTACCGATTTGCCGGACTGCAAATTTAAGCACCACGTCAAGCGGGTGTTAGTGTCAAAAGAATATTATAGAGTGGATCAGTATGTGAACGATAGTGATGACTGGAATTGACTCCTCTCTGTGCATCCACTAAAAGCTATTGTATGATGTTTTGTAAATATTTCTTTAAAAAAATGTACCCAATCGAGTTATTTGCCGGTTCTTCTCGATAGCTGGGTTGTTTTCTTAACCGGTGGTAGTTTTTGACATTCATAAACGCCTTATTAGGGACTAAACTGAATAAAGAGATTTTGATTTTGAATGAATAGGCACGTATCATTAAATACTTACTAAATTTGAGTATATTTGTTAGAAAAGTCGGCGCAATCACATTCCTCACTTTAGATCTAAATCGATCCAACCTGTAAAGAGTAATGCTGTCAAAGTTTACTATAATAGTACTATGTATACATAAAAGGTGCGAAGATAAACTGATGTCTAGGCTTGACGTCGTGGTTATAACTTGATTGATCAATCCATCAAGACTAATCGAATAAAAACGTTAGACGATACAGAAATACATTATATATATATCATATACTAGATGACCCGGTGTACTTCGTATCACCTATCTTAACAAAATGAAAAGCGCTCTCTTCGCTAAAATGGCCGAAAATTTTGATCAGTAATGTCAGACTTTGCCATTTTTATAGGTTGTTA